>JAKCWG010000495.1:0-75163 GCA_021464415.1 Lonicera japonica | reverse complement strand
GCGGGTTAATTAACAATTTTGGGCACTTATCACCCAGCCAACAAATGCAGCTCAAAACACTGTGAGTATATATATACTGCCTTAGTACATATATCCTGCCTTAATGCACTGCTATATTTCATGTAGGTGAGAAGAAATGAACATGTTCTAGATGGTTTTGGGGTTTATATATCACCCCAAAGTAGGAGCACATTTGTAAGGGTGAGTTCAAGTCATGATGGTTTTATAGTGTTCATATAACAATTGAGTTGTAATTTCTGATAAATATTTGCGATGTTTGAAAATAGATGCAAGGTCGAAGAGCTCCTCTTAGGGAGAATGAAGATGGAAGCCAAAGTGGGAATAAACCTGGAGTGAGTTCAAGTCAACCTACTACTCAAACTAGAAGCCAAGCTCAAGCTAGGAGAGTCGATCAGTTCAAGTTAACCTGCACCTCCCTCAAAGACAACTGTGACAAGAAGTGCTTTAACTCAACCTACTGCTATTGCACCTAGCAAGAGAAAAGCTTGGAAATAGAACCTTTTTTTGTGATGATACATTTGTTTTATAATGGTGATGAAATTATAACACTGGTTTGGTGATGAAATTAGTGGTTTTCTGAGGAATGTAAATAGACTACTATTTTATGAAAAGTTATTTTATTTATGCAATTTATAGTTCTGTGTTATGAATGATTATGTTTTGGGTTATATATGCAGTAAATGTATAATGGACAATTCATTTCAGCATAAAACACATTTAATTAAAAGTGCTAAAAATGATACAAAAACAAGGGGAAAAAAACACATCCAAATGGATATTTCAATCCTTACATAAAGACATATCCCACATTCTTATGTGTCATCTTCACAATAACAACCTAATTAAATCTAATAAAGAAAGATATTACAAGCATGATAACAATAATAATAACATAGAGTTTCATTTTCATTTTCTCCTCTTTCATGTGTTCAAATTTCTGTTTCCACACCAATTTTTCACATTCCTCTGTTTTTAGTTTGTTCTTCAACTCCATTTTTTTCTCCACCCTTCATCAACATATTAGTGTCCACCATTTTTATATTTAATTGTTGGCACTCACTATAAAATCGGTATACTCTATCTTTGTGTGATTTTTTCCCATTAACCCAATCAAAGAACTTTCATGGCTTAATTTTGTAATTTCCACAACCAACGAACCTCCGATCCGGATTATCATCTGTCCACGCCCTTATTACTGGAGCTGGAACTCCGCAAAAACAGTATAAATTAGATATGAATGCTGAGTTTGCTGAGTTCTCTGACATTTGAATCTGAATGTATAATAATAATAAAAAAACAAATTATAGATTGAAGAATAACATAAACATTTGATAAGAAAGGATAAATAAAGCATTTTGATTTCGGGAACATTTGGGTTTGAGAAGAACTTACCTTTTCTGCTTGAGAGAAGTTACAACCATTTGGGATGGATTTGGGTTTAAGAAGAAGAAGAAGAAAAAGAAGAAGAGAGTAATTAGGGCTTTTTTTGCTTTCTCTCTCTAACTTTAAATTGGCTTTGTAATTTTGTGTTGAATTGTTAAAGTTAAAAAGGGAAAATTCGTTTTTTATATTTTTATTTAATGTTGAGTTGGCAATTTAGCCGGCCACGTGGCAATTTAACGTGACACATCAGCATTTCGTTAAAGGCATATAACAAATGGTAAATGGGTTACCCAAAATGAAAACGTAAATAAAGTACAATGTTTCTAATGTTGAAAAAATTGTACATTACCCAAATTGTAAAAACGGGTAAAGTACATTGTATTTTTTAGTAATTTACCCATATTTTTACTAGCCAATAAACTACTTTAACTACCTTTGATCTGTAAGACCAATATTGCAATATCATTTTGCTTGTTAATAAATGTTCTTCATTTAATGATATTCTGGATTCAACACTAGCTAATAAATTATTGCTATGACAAAAGTCATTCTTTTTAATAACAATAGAGCTATTCATTTTTTTTAAGTAGTTTAGACAAATCGATTTTGCTAATTGTGGAACAAAAAAAACCCTAGTTTAATTTATTTTGCGTATTTCTCTATGCTGCTTGAGCCTTTGAACTTCTCCCTTCCCTTTTCATCTCTCGCATCTTCTTTACATGTAGGAGGATGGAAGATTGTTAGTCATTTTTAAAATAAAAAACCTAAGAATATCCTTAGATATGAGGATCATTTTTGAACTAATTTTCAAATGTGTGGGGATTTCACCTCTCTTTTTGTAACCTTGTTTTTGTTCTCTTCCCTATGGAACATGGAAGTCTTCATCAAGCAGTAGGTATTGAAATAGAGACGTGTGAATCAAGTAATTTGGATGGAAATATAACTTAAGGTTGCAAAGAGATGTACTTGTTCAGCTCGTTAACGTATTTTTTTATGTTTATCTTTTGGTGTATAAAGTTTCTTTTTTTGCACGTTGCTGTATTCTTCGGAGTGTGCTTATAAATATTCATCTATGATATTTCTTACTTTTATAAAATGTTATATTATGTTGTTATATGCTTAATAGAATACATTTATATACGATTTTTGTAAATTGTCTAAAATAATTAACGCTGTGATCTCATAATTATTAAAGTTGTTGCATTCCTATTTTTAAATGAAACTTTACTAATAACTTTCCATTACAAGAGGTGGATGAACCCATCATAACTGAAACCCGCAGACATTGAAAAAGATAACTTAAATTGTAGCGAAGTCAATATTTTCTAAATATGAACAATCTTTTTATAGGGAGGAGTCAAGTGATAATAAATCCCGCATAAACAAGTATTTATAAACATAATGCCACATGGGTTTATGTCAAATCCATAAACAAGTACACATAAACAAGTTTGTATATATAAACTAGTTTTATAGAGCAAGCTTTGTATGTTTAAGTTCAAAATTGTTGTACTTGGTTGCTAAGGACTGAGTGTAAGAATACTACTTTGGTTGCTAGAAACCGAGTAACATAGAATACCTTCGGTTACTAAGGGCCGAGTGAACATTCATGATTAAACCATTCAAAATTGTTGTACTTAATGACGAGGAACCAAGCATAACCATATGCACTCGGCCCTTAACAACCAAGTACATTATGAAACACCACACTTTGCTTTGTTTTTTTTTTAGTTTATTTGTATCCAATGATTTAGGAATGAAATGACAACAAAAGAAGTAGTAAAAAGACAAGTATCCTACCTTTTTCAGATGAACATTTCCTTTAACTTGCTCTTGAACTTTCTCATCAAATTTCTCTCTCAATCTCCCTCTACACTTCTCTCACTCCCCATTATGATTTTTACACTTCAATCACTACATCACCAACAATAATCTTCGTTTTCTTGCTTAGATTTTGAATTTTCGGAGGAAATGAAGATGGAGATGAGTGTGAACATGGATCCTCACTAAAATTAATGATTGATTGTATTAATTAGGTTTATTAATTAGGGCTATTAAATGCTAGTGATTGGAGTAAATGAAATAAGGAGTATGTGTCAATAAAGATAAAGTCACTTAATTTATATGGAGTGTTACAGAGTTATTTATTGTGTGTCAATAACAGACCCCTATATATATACACCATTACATGATTTCTTTCTTGTATTCATCGTTTAATTTTGGCATGCAAATTTCATGATATGATATTATTGTTTCGATATATATATATACTAGCCAATGCCCATGCCTACTGCACGATTCGATTGTACCCATATATAATTGGTGACACTATCTAAAATCATATTTATTATTAATTTTTTTTATATCTAAAATTACTTGTAGAAAAATAGCTAAATAATTTTATCATTATCCTAAGAAAGTAGTACTACAATCTTAATTTGAGAATAAGAGGAATTAAATTTTCCCCTTAGACATTAATTTTAATTTTTAATCCTAACCAAAATTTAAAAATATAATTGTATGCATATTATTCAAATAGTGATAGAGTAAATTAAGTTTATCTAATTATACTTTCGTTACAATTAGGGATGGGAAATGGCCCAATTCGACATTTTTTCGATTAAGCAAACCCCAATACAGGGTGGACTCTTTCTTTTTTATTTTATAATCTAGAAAAGTGTGGGTGTTAAATGGCTTAGGTTCGAATTCACGTAAATTCTGTCCATTTATCGATCTCAATTATGCTGAAATATAACATTTTTTCTTTAAAATACCCTTATAGAACAATCTAATTACAACGGGGAAGGAGGGGAAGAGTGAGTTGAGGTTTATACGTATATAGAAAATATGGTATATTTTAATTTTTTTTCTAAAAATTAAATATTCTTTTAGTCAAATATAGTTTTAAGTAATTAAATTGTTAGATATATCGAGTTTGAATTTGGTAAAACCCTAAACTCAGCTATTGATCCCTTATAAATAAAGTTAATCATAACATAATCCATTTATGATACTTTCTTTCCACATGATTTTGACATAGGATTTTTAAAATCATGTGATTTACGTAATTTAAGAGTTTTCTTTTGGGATAAGTTTTGATATTTTAAATTCTGTCAAATTTTGAAATCACGTGAATCATGTGATTTCAAAATCCGCTCAAAAGGTTAGAATTTCAGAATCCTAGTTTAAATTTCATGAAAAGAACACAACCTTATATATTTTTGAAGGAGCATAAAATTTGGCTAAGGCAAACTAGGTCGGCCCAATCTATTTAGGAGCCCATACAGCGAACCAGGGCAATAGGCCTGGCATGAGCAAAGGAATGAGCAGAATGGCACGCCGAGTTGCCGACATCTGAGGTTGCTGAGACGGCCAAAGCGAGGCCAACTTCGATAAGGGATGGCACACATGGCCTCACACGCGAAAAGTGCATGAGGAGAATCATACCGAATCGCACGGACCTATACTAAATTGTACTGACCTCCATTACACCACTAAAAACGTGCAATTTCAGAAGTTGTTAGTTATGGATAAGGGAGAGGATGCTGGAGTGTTATCCAAGTTTTACCCTCTTTGGTTATTTTACTATTAACCCTAATGAGTAAATGTAACCCTAATTATATACGTATAAATAGAAGAGGGATGGCTTATAATAAGGGTTGGTTGTTGAATATAGAAAACTCTAGCTATTAGCAAACTATTAGTTCACTTTTTTTGTTTGAGATAAAAAGAGTTTGTAATCGATATACTTCATTGATTTACAGCTTTAAGAGCTCAATATAACAATCACACATACACACACAAACGAAGGACATATTGCCAGATTAGCATAAACGCTACCGGGAGAACCAATCGTACCTAAAAAAATCCTTTGTCCAAATATCACGTTCTCGCTACCATAACAAAAATCCTTTTTCTTAAATTGATACCTTGAGCTGGGCCTAAATTTTGCACCACCTACAATTTCCATATTTTTTTCTCGATTTTTTAAAATTTTGAAATTACTAATCACATATAGGATAAACATTTGATAAGAGAATAATCGAGTAAATTTAAATTAATAAATTTACATTTAGATCAATATAATATTTAAAAATTAGAATTTGTTTCTAGAGGAAATAAACTATTATTATTCTATTTTGAAAAATAATAAAAATAATATTTGATAAGTTCTAGGTTTTGGATATGCCCTTATCACCTACAATGTCCTTATTTATTATTTATTTTTTATCCTTTCTCAAAATTAATTATACATTGAATTTAATATAACTAAATATTAAAATATTAATAAATAATTGATATTGATAATAAAAACTAATCATGCATGCCTAATAATCGAATAATGGGTGGGAAAACATAACTAAAGAAGTGATTTTACTAATAAAATTATTCGTACATAACTAATATTCTAAAAAAAAACTAAATTTTAATGTAAGTTATTCAATTATTTATTTATTTATTAAGGTTTTAAATACTTCAATAGTGATTAGTTAATTAATAAATAATTGTTTAGTTATCATAGAAATATGTTACATAAATCAAAATTAATTAGGAGATAAATACTTTTATAGTTTATCACATAAATTAAAATTAATTATGAGATAAATACATGTTTAGTTTTCACAGAAATATGTGAGCCATTAGATAAAATCATAAAGAATCAGTTAAGCATTTTTGAGCCGTTGGATTAAAACATAAAGATTTAAATTAAATCTGAGCAGTCTCTTTAGTACATAAGTTTAGAGAGTCTCATAATATTAGCTAGCATTGAGAGTTGTGTAGCAATAGTTAATGGTCGATTTTGGGGTGAGTTATGCTAGATTCAACCTTGACCTACCTAAAAACATAACATTTCTGACATTAATCCAATGTTAAAAAGAGTTTTAACTATGAAAGTTCGAAGACGGCACATTTACTATATGACTGAACCTGCCTATCTTTGACACGCGGCATTATTAGGAACTTTTGGACAATGCCACTAGGATCGTCGAGACCCCAAAAAGACGGATCTCCTTCACCGGATATAAAGGTTTGTTTTGAGTTCAACATTTTATATTTACATGTACCTAAACTGGACATAACCCAAATCGTATTTATTTTAGAAGGTACCCGTACTTACCACAATAAAAAATCGGGTCTTAGGGTCATGATTGGTAAAAAACTTGTTGATATGAATATTTTGTCATTCTAAATCCTAATTGCTATTACTAAGGTAGTTTTATTTGTTATCGAACCAAATTTATAGTTTTTTTTCAAAGTAATCAAATTTAGAGTTCATTAGTTATGCTTTAGGTCGATAAATTTCTTTACCAAAATCCTTTTTACTTTCACAATAATATTAATCTATTTTTGCATATATAATTTTTAAAATTTTAAAAGCAAATTCATACATAAATCAATGCCCTAGAAAAATGAACTTTAAATATTGTTAGATTAAAATTTATTATATTTTGAAGTTTTTTAAAAAAGTTGGAGAAAGAGAAAGATGATGTGACAGTGCAAATAAGATGTCAATATGTACTACTAAAAATATAGAAAAACTATAATTTATAATTAAATAAAATAGGAATTTATAGTAGTATTGGAGATGCTATTATATGAATAATTTATATGTTAAATAATCTGGGACATATTAGAGACACAAAAGACTCTAATTTACAAATAAATATTTAATAGATATAGAGATACAATTATAATTTTCATAGATCTTAAACTCTTTAATATAGTTGATTAACTAAATACTTATTATTATCATTAAAATTACCAACATGTCACGATAATCCTAAGACTTTGGATCAAAAGATAAATATTTACATTAAATCTTTGCCACCAGTTGAAAATATAAACATAAATAGTCATGATATATTAAAACTGACCTGATTTATTAGTTGATATATTAGATATTCAACATTGACATAAAACCCAGCATCCCTCCTAACCTTTTACCATTGTCCCACTCTGGCATTTGGGCCCACAAAAGGGAATTTTACTACTTTTTACATTTAGAGCATTTCTCATAGAGCTGTGTAAAATTATTGTGTAAATCTTACACGGCAAATGAGTTTTACAAAAAAATGTTTATACAGACCTATTTACTTTCTGAGAGCTAATATTAATAATCCTATGGAAAAATAAGTGGTTTAATAAAAAACAGCCATCTGTAGAACACAAAGCTACACAAATGAGAAGAAAGAATGAGCGGTTTGAGAAAGAATGCGCGTGGAGTAATTGAGTTAATGAGGAGAGAGAATGAGTGGGTGGAGAGATAATTCTACTTGACTGTGTAAATTAAATGTGCAAAATATACAACCGTTATACACAAGAGTTTAGTTGGCATGGATTTTACACAACCATTGGAGTAACAAAAAAAATTCACATTGTGTAAATTTTACACAATACTAAATTGACTATTTTTGCATAGTTTCATTAGAGATGCTCTCACAAGCTATTCTTTTATGCATGCATGTGGGTTCACTTGGAGAGAGTTTAATCAGTTGACACGTGGCAAGAACCCACCCCGTCCACATGATGATGATGATATATATAGGAAAAAATTGTAGGTGTAATTTTTTGGCATTTTCAAAACCTTCGTTGGAGCATAGAATGCCCATGGTGATACATAAAAAAATTGAGAACTTGTGAAGTTGGGATATAAATATATTAGTTATTAATGAAATGGCTAAGGAGTCATATCTAAATTTGTATTTATTTATTATTTTTTTTTAAAAAAATGTCACCTGATTAACTGATCCTAAATGACCCTAACAATAGAAATCACATATGACTTGCAAGGAATGTGATTGATCGGAGAGTATGCAGGAATTTAATTGAGAGATACAAATAATAAAAAGTAAATTTTTAGTGTCGTATGTATAAAATTATTTATTAATTAATTAAAAATATTGTAATATTACATTAAAAATTAATTAAAATAATGCAGTGTCACATGCAAGAAATTGAATAATAATCCGAAAATAGATATACAAAACTCGTTTTTTTTTTCTCAAATTAAGTTTGACATTTTTCTTTTTAGTATGGCTCAAAGTAAATTTTTTGTTCCCTTTTTAGTACATAAAATAAATTATTATCTTGAGCATGGATGAAATTGAAATTAGTGTTTTTATTAGGATCGTCTATAATTTATATTATTATAAAAGCTAGCCAACCATATGTTATGGTTATAATACCAAATTTTGGTTTTTCCTTTTTTACCCTTACTATCATTATATTTTCAATAAAAAAAAAATGCATGAAACGGAAGACGGAGATGAAAGCATAAAGAGAGGAACTTTCAAAGATAGGAGAGCTGATTGGGAACTCATATTGGTTTAAGTTGGTGGGGATTAACTTAGATCAAAGTTTAGCACACGTTAAAGTATAATGTAATTTGCTAACTTATTACTAGTAAATTTATAGATTATTTGGGATTTGGCCCCCATTATTTATAGGATAACCGGGATTAGCCTCCAAAATTTAGCATAATATAGGTTTTGCCCCCATTTTAGAGATTTTTGTCGGTTGACCATATTGACCGTTAAAAGCATAGTAGATGTCAAAATTAACTTTTGTTTTGAAATGTAAAGATATTTGTACCTCATTTTTATTTTTAGTAGATTATATCTTCTTCCTCTTTCCTTTACTTTTTCCCTCTCTCTGCCGTGGCTCCAATCACCGCCATCACACTGGAGCAGCGCCGGAGCTGCCTCCATTCTCCCCGCATCTCCTTGTCTCCTTTGCATACACATTCTTACCCAAACAACTAAAACTCCAAATAAATTCACCACTGATCCACCAATTACCCAAATCCAATTCTTCCCCTCATGACCACCATAATCAGTCAGAGTAATGAGCTACACAACAATGGCGAAATGCCCGTGCTGCCCATTCTCTCCAAACCACTCGCCGAATCCAAAGCCCCGTCCCTAAAATGTTTTCCCCAATCGAATCAAAACCCCACCGAAACAACCACCATTGCCCCGCAACCCAGCCACAAACCACTTTTTAATTTTTCCATCTCTCTCTCTCTCTCCTTGCATGTATAAAAACCAAGTTCAAATTGTGTGTAATTTTACATATACATATACATATACATATACATATACATAGAGATATATGCATACATATATTGATTTGATTGGAGGCAGGGTGGCTTTGACTTAAATGGGTGGAAATGGGGGGAGGCCGGTGGTTTTAAATGGCTGGTTTTAGGTGGAGTGGTTTTGGAACTCTTACCAATTTACGATTAATTTTTTCAAAGTGGCCATATACAGAATATAGAGAATATACTATATAGAGTATAAATATAATAAAAATAAATAGGAAATATATGTATTGAAGGGTATTGTTGGGTTTTTAATAAAAATTATGTGGCAACAAACGCTTAAAGCAGTCAACTGACGAAAACCGTCCAAAATAAGGGTTAAACTTATATTATGCTAAATTTTGGGGGCCAAACCTAGTTATCCTATAAAAAATGGGGGTCAAACCCCAAATAACCCTAAATTTATATAAAAGCCTAATGGGCTTTTTTTTTCCAATAAAAATAAGTGGGTCTACTTAACTTTTTGGGCCTAAAAGAAATTTATATATCTTAAAATGTAATTGCATTGTTGCTAAATCAATGCACAATTTAAAAGTACATGATACAAAATTTTAAAACAGTATTATTTCTCATAACAAAATAATACTTTAATAAAAATATAGTTGTGCTTTGAAATATTTGGCATTGACCCGTGAAATGATGTCTCAGTAGGTATTTTATGTCTGAACCAATTGTATTTTACACCTCTCAACTATGACTTGCTAACATTTCACCATTTGAAGTATGAATATTTGCAATTAATGCCACCAACTATCCAATTTGTTACAATCAACCCATTTTGATCGATGAGATTAAAATTTTAAATAGTTTAGAATTCAAATGTAATTTTAGATAAGTGAGGGTATATATATATAATTTTTGTTCACCCAACCATCCCACCCTACCACCATCTTCATCATCTCCTGTCTTTACCTCTCCTCCGACGACTTTCTCTCTCCTCTTTCTTTCTACCATTTCTTTCTCTCTCCACCTCTAAGAATTCTTGAGTGTTCAATCTTCTACCTCACCTTAATTATATGAAGAAAGCAATCAAACTACCTGAGGAGTACTTTAATTTCCACTCACTCAAGCCCCATTCCTTGCAAATAATCCAATTCTAGTAGGTTCTCTCTAATCCTTCCAATACTGAGATGCATATCTCACACAATCTTCTATCTGTTGCAGCACAAGTCCTTCATTATCTACCTGAATCTTGAAAATCCTAATCTCCGTAACCCTCTTCCAACAATCAATTGTGATTGTCGATCCTTTTTTCTTGCCTCTGTTGGCCCCACTATTGCCACCTCCTCAGCTCATCTTTTTCGCCTATTAATCACTATACATATAAGTTTAAAACTACATTTATGCTCTTATTTGTTTAAAATTATATTTGGGCCCCAAATCATTTAAACTTTTAATCATGTCAGTTAAAATGGGTCAATTGCAACAAATTACATATTTGGTGGGATTAATTATTAATATTGATATTTCATATGGTAAAATGTTAATATGATCATATTTGAGAGGGACAAAATGCAATTAGTCCTTTTATGTCCTTAAACATTTGAAAGGAAAGTTAAGAGAAAAATCTAAAGTGAACCACACAAAAAGACGGGATGAATGATAAAGTGGATAGTCTACAAAATACTCCATTTGACATTAATAATGCATAGAAAAATTTGAATATATAGAATAGGTGAACGGATTTATGGTAAAAGAGAAGTAACTTTAACTTCGTCTAAGAATAACAAAATTTTGGTTTAACTATAAGGCTTTTAAGATACGGTTTTTGAGTTAATTTATTTAATTTTTTGAGTGTTGTCTATAATTTTGTTTTTTTTAAGAATACGGTGCTTGAGTTTAAATAATAATTTTTAGTGAGTATTCAATATCTAGAGATACCATGCAAAGGATATAAAAAATGTTGACAGGTGATACTAAAATTCAGGAAAGACAAAAGAAGAAATAATAGGCCGCTTTCAAACTCAAGAATTAAATACTAAAATAATTAAAAATGTTTAAACTATGAAAAAGCAATATTTCAAAAAGGAAGAGATATTGCATAGGTAAAACGGATTCTAAGTACCTCATCCAAAATTATTTTCAAGCTAACAATACCTTCCCATTTCATACAAGATAGAGAAATTCTTTCACAATTTGTTTTAGCCATATATAAGGACAACTTTTAATCTTTGTTCAATAAAAATATATGCCATCTTTTTAGTGGTCAACTATACTCTTGCGACAATCTTTTATTTCTTTGTTACCATTGATGGTTGTTAAGTCTCACCAACTGCCTCCGCCACCACTACACACTGGAGCTCCGACAACCTCAATGGAGTTACAATGACCTTGGTTGGAGCTTCAGCAACCTCACTAGAGTTCCAACTATCATTGTCGTACCTCCAAACAGGTTCCTAAAGCTTCAACGAGAATTATTTTATACTGCAAAAATAAATTTGCATTCAACTTTACATCTTTAATTGCTTGTAGATTTAGTACAAAAAATAAATCTGTACTAAAATTTATATCTTAATTTGGCTACGGATTTGGTGCAAAGACATATTGTCACTAAAATCTTTAACATTAGTTGTTTGCAGATTTAATTCAAAAATAAATTTGTACTAAAATATATATCAAGGGACAAAACTAGTGTGTGTGATGGCCTAAGGTTTTGCAACTTACTTTTATATATAGCACATTTATCCTTATTTAACTTAATTTTGTAATGGTCGACTCTTAAATTTAATCTTAACCCTTTAGTTGACTAAATAAAAACAATTTTATACTTTATCAAGCCTCATATTACTTTGATTATGTAAAAAAAAAACATTAACAAGAGGGGTAAGTAGGTTGGAAAATACCCTAAAGGGAGGGTGCATAGGGATTTTAAAACTTAATCGGATTTTTAAAATTAATTTAAAATTATTATGTCTATATTTATCAACCAATTAACAAAAAAGTTAATTCTAAACACAATGAATAAATAGCACAATATAATAGAGCAAGGGATAAAAAGATAGAACCGATCAAAGTCAAAGATTTTTTGTCCACACGGTTCGGCTTGTTCCCCCTACTCCGCGCTCGGTTAGTTCCCCGAGAATTTCCACTATAACCGATCTCCTTCCGGGTGAAGATCAAACATCTACAAGTGTATTCTTATCACACACTCTCACAAGTATTGAAAACACCTTCAATACTTTCACAAGAAGTCCCTCTTGCTAATCTATGAGATACACCTATCACAAAAATGATTTGAACAAGTTTTGGTGACTAACACCAATGTACAATAGCTCTCGTATATAACAAATTTCAAATGAAGCTCACACTAAAAGATATCAAAATTGATCAATGAATATAAGCTCAAAGAATGAAAAGATTAATCAATGCAATAACTTGTATACTTGAATAATGAAGATATGTGTAAAATGAGTTTGTATGATCATTCAAGTTATTTAAAATGAGTCTAAGAACTCATATTTATAGCTTAAGAAAGCTTGTAGCAGTTTGTAGTGGAGATATAAATTAATGGGGCAAAATTGCACATTTAGCGAAGTTCCAACGGCTAGTTTTAGGCAAGGTAGTCGACTCACTGAGTGTCCATGTAGTCGACTACATGGTGTAGTCGACTCCACCATTATCCATGTAGTTGACTACATACTTCTGGAGTGGGGCCGTTTGTGCAATTTTTCAACTTTTGCATTTTGAATCCAAAAATAATTTTAATGCTTGGAGAATGTTATAAATAAGTTTCCAAGACTTCTAATATAGTTTTTGTACCAAAAATCATTCATATAAAATTATAGTGAATTTTTCAAGACGACTAGTTTTCAGTAAAAATACGTTTTCAAAGATAAAACTAGTTTTGATCAATCTTGACATGTTTAAACCATTGCATGAGCTATATAAATGATCAATGATATCTTTTACATAAAATCTAATCACTCACTCAATTTACAAATGCTTTGAGTCTTCGTGGTGCTTGATTTTCTTGTGCGTATCTTCACTTGATTGATGTTCTTGATCCTTTCTTGGTTTTGAAAGCTTGTAGAACATATGGAGATTATTCTTGTGCATATCTTCATTTGCTTGATGATCTTAATCTTTTCTTGGCTTTGTATAGCACATGTATATTATTTGAGTTCATTTCTTGTGAGTAGAGGCGATTGTAGAACTTGTGTGAGATTTTGATTGCTTCGGTTTGAAGTTACACTTGGTCGGAAGATATATCGGTTAAAATGGCTATCATCATTGAACAACCGAGTTAAATAATACTTTATTAACTTATTGTAATTATCAAAATAAGATTAATTGACTTTAAGGTCAACAATCTCCCCCTTTTTGATGATGACAATAGAGTTAATGTGTGTTTATAAAGAGATAATAATTTTAAGCATATGAAAAATATGCTCCCCCTTAATAGGTGCATAAATAAAAATATACAAGCGATTATTGAAATGAACAATACTTGCATAGATAAGATAAGTTCAAACTTAAACTGAAAGCATAAGTTCGAGAAGTACTTAAACAAATTTAAACAAACTTAGTAGTTCTTGATCAAGCATAAAAGAAACAAGCATAATAAAACAAACGATAAAATAAACGAGTGTGTTCCATTCTCACTCATGACACACACATGACACACATACTTCTCCCCTTTTTTCACCATAAAAAAGGAGGGAATCATCCTTGCAGAGGAGGCGGCGGTGGCGGATCCCATGGTTGCCAACCCGGAAAGATATAGTCCGGATGAGAGTGTTGAAAGGCCGTCTCAATTCGATTGAAGCGTCGGTGCATCTCTTGACGTGTTTTGGCCATTTGAATAGATAAATTGTTAATGGCATCCATAAGTTGATCTTGGCGAGGACGACCCATTTGAAATCGAGGAGAATGAGGGGGCTTGTTCATATGCTTCTTCTTATGCATCTTCTTCTTCTTCATCACTAGCATCTATGTCATTTAGATTATTAGAGATCCATCTCCCATTGTCTAAGTGGTAGTGCATTTGATGAAGAGTCCTTTCGGTGTATAGCTCATGTTCGGTTGGTTCTTTTGAATCGGTCTCGTCATCAAGTGGAATATCATAAAATTTAAATAGGCGTGTAAGAGCCATACCATAACCGAGGCCTCGAGCCGAATGAGACATGATATCTATGAACTTGTCAAAGATTAAGCTAGCATAATCAAGCTTGTAGTTGCTAGCAATGGCCCAAGTGAGGAAAATATCATAGTTGGTGACATTTGAATAGCTTCCACTACGAGGGGTGATGCAATGAGTAATGATGTGATGAATTAATCTAGCATGTAGAGTGAGCATAGAGCAAGAAATTCTTTCATAGGAATTATTTCTCCTATTTTGATGACGCCCCTTCAAAAGTGGCTTAAGTGCGTCGTAACGGGTGTAGCCAAATAAGGTGTCATAATTGCTAGAGACAATAGTGGTGTTATGACGATTAATTCCAAACATTTGTGCAAGAATGTCTTTGGAAAAGGTGATGAATCTACCTTTTAGATATGTTCTTAAAAGAGAGGTGTTGGCTACCCTATCGTCATTTAGAGGGTGATGCAAGTTGGCATAAAATAGGCGTATCAAGCGCGGATAAATATTTTCGTTGATATCCAAAAAGTCTACAATTCTTTGTTAATGAAAAACATTTGAGATATGCAAGCCATTCTCCGAAAATAGAGTACGATTAAATTGTTTACCTTCCACGATATCTCGGTTGATGAAATTCGAGTTGAAACGAGCTTCTAGCGATGCATTGATAAAAAGGGGTGGTCCTTGTTGTGGTGGAGAGTTTGATTCTCGAACGCGTCGTCTTGTTGATCGTCTAGAACTTGAAGCCATGGATATGATGAGAGAGAGATCTTAAGTTTATGGTGGGTTTGTGGATTTTTGGTAGAAAACTTGAAATTATTATGTTTTGTGAGGAAAATAAGTAGTGTAAAGTATTTTAGAGTGATGTAGTAGAGTGATTTTGAGAGAAAATTGAGAGATTTTGGGTTAAAAAGATGTAAATTTGAAATTGGGGTTAGGGTTTGAGAAAAGAGAGAAAGTGTTGAAATGGGTTGATTTTGGGTAGATTTGTAGAGATTTGATGTGTAGAGAGGATGGATAAATGATGTAAAGTTGTTATGGAGCAATGATTTGAGGCAATTTTGAGTTTGCAAAGTTTGAAGGTGTAAAAATGGAGTATTTTCGTGGGTTATGGAGTGAGGAAGATGAAGAAAATAAGAGAAAAATATGTATAAAATAAATAATGCTGCCGAGTCAACTCAGTGAGTGAACTGGCCATGTAGTCGACTACATGGGCCATGGTGTAGTCGACTACACTGCCCATTTTTCTGCTATTTTGCGTATTTTGCTCTCAATGCTTTTTTATTGTTATTTCTTCACTGTATAACTTTCTAAGGCTGCAAAATACTTGTTAATACTCATAGTAATATGTAAATTGATATAAACAAAATTTTAAAAAATTGAATGAAGCACAATTAAATAATGTATGCTCACAATTAAGCATTATTAATCTCTTTTATGAACTTTTTGGAATAAACTAGCTATCACAAGCTCTAGTCATACCGAGTTCACGTCGAATGGTGCAAAAGTGATCATCTGAAATTGGTTTAGTAAAAATATCCGCAAATTGCGATTCGGTGCCAACGAATTCAATATTAACATCACCTTTTTGCACATGATCACGAATAAAATGATATCTTATCTCAATGTGCTTAGTTCGTGAATGTTGTATGGGGTTCTTGGTCAAGCTTATAGCACTTGTGTTATCACATTTTATGGAAATGTGGCTAAGACTAATTTCAAAGTCCTATAGTTGTTGTTTAATGTATAAAGTTTGTGCACAATAACTTCTGGCCGCCACATATTCGGCTTCGGCCGTTGAAAGGGCCACCGAGTTTTGTTTCTTGCTTGACCAAGATACTAGTGCGTGTCCTAGAAAATGACAAGTGCCACTAGTGTTTTTCCTATCGATTTTGCAACCGGAAAAATTCGCATCGGAATAACTAATTAAGTCAAAGTTGTTCTCTCTTGGATACCACAAACCCAATGAACTAGTACCGGAAAGATAACGGAATATCCGTTTTACGGCAAGTAAATGTGATTCTTTAGGATTCGCTTGGAATCGTGCACAAAGACATGCACTAAACATAATATCCGGCCTAAACGCCGTCAAATATAATAAACTACCAATCATACCTCGATATTTCTTGATGTCAACAGTTTTACCTTTTTCGTCTTTGTCAAGTTTCAATGTTGAACTCATAGGAGTGCCCGTGGATTTGGCTCCTTCCATGTCGAATTTCTTTAAAAGCTCCTTTACGTACTTTTCTTGATTAATGAAGATGTCTTCTTTGCATTGCTTCATTTGATTTGCAATCCAAGGAAGTAGTTCATCTCCCCCATCATGCTCATTTCAAATTCTTTTTGCATACATGTGAAAAAATTCTTGCAAAGATTCTCGTTAGTAGAACCAAATATAATATCATCAACATAGATTTGTACAAGTAGCATGTCTTTGTTATGATTTTTGATAAATAAGGTAGTATCAATTTTTTCTCTAACAAAACTATTTTTAATCAAAAATGAACTTAATCTATCATACCATACTCTAGGTGCTTGTTTTAAACCATATAAAACTTTAGACAATTTAAATACATAATCCAGATAAATATGATTTTTAAAACCGGGAGGTTGTTTCACATAAACTTCCTTTTCAATAAAACCATTTAAGAAAGCACTTTTCATATCCATTTGATACAATTTAAAATTCTTAAAACATGAATAGGCAAGTAGCATGCGAATTGCTTCTAAACGAGCTACGGGTGCATATATTTCTTCATAGTCAATGCCCTTCTCTTGATTGTATTATTGGGCAACAAGTCTAGCTTGTTTCTAACAATTATACCACTTTCATCCTTTTTGTTACGAAATACCCATTTAGTACCAATAATTGTGTGATCATTAGGTTTGGGAACAAGTGTCCACACTTTGTTTCTTTCAAATTGATTGAGCTTTTCTTGCATAGCCATCATCCAAGATTCATCTTGTTCGGCTTTATTTATGTTTTTAGGCTCATATTGAGAAACAAATGCCACATTATTACATACATTTCTTAAGGATGATCTAGTCATAACTGTTAACCTTGAAGGTCTTAATCTTATTTTGATAATAACAATAAATCAATCATGTGTAATTTAACATGTTCTTGATATAAGATTATAGATTTCTTATTTGAAAAATCAAGAATAACATGATTGCTCAAAGAAAGTTTGACAAGGATCATTCAATCAATATCCGATCAAGTCAACGACGCATTCGACTAAAACCGATCTATCCGAATCAAGATCATTCTTCTACAAGCGTTGGACAAGACAAGAAGATCAATCTCATCACTCACAAGATAGCAATGCATTTCATGAAGCATAAAAGATCAATGATCATATACTAAAGCTTCAAGGGGAAAGCTTCAAGTGAAGAATCAATTTGAAGAAACAAATCGAAGCATTCGAAGACTCACCTATTCGGTAATTGAGTGTTTGCTTAGGATTAATGTAAAGTTTCTTAATTGATTGATTATATAGCTCAAATATGAACTTACATCATTGTTAGATTGATCAAAATCAGTTTGAATCAAAATTTCTTTGAAAACACCATTCTTGCAAAAACCAGTTTTCAAATAATTTCATATTAAATTGATTTGAGCATATTTTGAGCTCTCATGAAAATAGGTGTCTTAGGATAATATATTTGACCTATCCCAAGCATCAAAATTGATTTTGGAACTTAATTGCAAAAATGTTTATTCTTTCCCTTTCTAGATTCGCTCCGTTTTTGCGTAGTTTTGATCTAACGGTTTGAAGGAGGTCTTCCCGGAATTCGATCATTATGAAATTTGGACAGCAGTTAGTTAACACATTATAGTACTTATATCCAAAATTTCATCAAGATCCAACGGCTGGATAATGAGATATGATCAAAACAAATCGGGAAAAATTTGCTGTCTGCAGCAATCTATCTAAACAGACCAGCAGAGGTCATCAGTCGACTGATGGGCTTTGCTCAGTCTACTGATGGTTACTCAGTCGACTAAGGAGCCTTGCTCAGTCGACTGATGACCTGAATATAGCCGTTGGGAGTTGTTCTTTTTGCATTTTTGAGTCTAAATCTTCACCCAAACCCTTCAAACGGCTATATCACTTTTGGGACTATAAATATGACTTCCAAGACTCATTCTAAATACCTTGAATCACTCTCATACTCCATACTTCATCTATCTTCAATATCTAAAGATTCAAGAAATTGTTTTTGATCATTTATTATCATTTGAGCTATATCATCTTGATCAAATAGGATAACTCTAGTGTGAGCTTCAAATTGTATTCTTTATACACTTAAGAGAGTTATTGTAAATTGGTGAGAATCACCTAACAATTAGATTTCATTGTGAGAGGTAAATCTCATAGGAAAAACAAGAAGAAAAATTCTTGTTTAATTTTTGTGAAAGGTAAATTTCACAAGGTTAGCAAGAGGGTATCTTGTGAGAGTATTGTGGTGTAGCAATACTTGTAGAGTGTGTGAGACAACAACACTTGTAGTGGTTTGATCTTCACCCGGAAGGAGATTGATTTTAGTGGAAATTCTCGGGGAACTAACCGAGCGCGGATTATGGTTTGGTAAACCAAAACCATGTGGACAAAAAGCCTTGGACTTCAAATCGGTTCAATCTTTCTAACTCAATCTCTTTATTTACTTGTTATATTATTGTTTGCTTGAGATTGTTTATTTGCTTGATTGTTTATTTGATTGCATTCCTTGATAATTTGTTTTGTAAATTTGTTTTACTTAAACATTGTTAGAAAAGTTTTTAAATTCCGCATTAAGTTTTAAAAACCCTATTCACCCCCCCTCTAGGGTTATTTTCCGACCAACAATAACCCTACTAAATGGCACTCCAAGAATTTGATCAATAGGGTGGTTGGACACAAATTTCTAACTCCTAGGCAAATCATTTGAGTTTTGCTCGGTTGTGTTTTCTAATTCCTTAGAAGGAATTTGAGCACTCGAGGTTTCTTCCTTAAATGTATCATTAATTTGAATATCCGAAACTTTTTGAATAATTTCAACATCATCATCGGAATGTACTATGGGTGAGAAAGAATTTGTCTCATCCAATACAACATGCATAGATTCTTGGACAACTAAATTTTTCTTGTTATAAACTCTATATGCTTTACTATTAGTGGCATATCTAAGAAAAATTCATTCATCGAATTTAGCATCAAATTTACCTAAATGATCATGATCATTTAAAATAAAACATTTACAACAAAAAACTTTAAAATATGCAATATTCGGTTTCTTGTCATTCCATAATTCATAGGGTGTCTTATCTAACTTTTTACGAATGATAGTACGATTAATCACGTAGCATGCAGTGTTAACGGCTTTCGCCCATAAATACTCCGACAAAGAATGTTCATTAAGCATAGTCCTAGATATCTCTTGTAGAGATTTATTTTTTCTTTCAACAACACCATTTTGTTGAGGAGTTCTAGGTGCCGAAAAATTATGATAAATGCCATGCTCATCATAAAAATTTTCAATATCAATATTGTCAAATTCTCTACCTCTATCACTTCTAATACGCACAATAGAAACACCCTTTTCATTTTGAATTCTTCTACAAAATTTCGCAAAAACATGTGGAGTTTCACTCTTATGGGTGAGAAAGAACATCCAAGTGAGTCTAGTATAATCGTCAACAATAACAAAAGTATATAATTTACCACCCAAACTAGCAACCGAAGTTGGACCAAATAAATCAAGATGCAACATATCAAGAGGTCTAGTTGTAGTAATATCTTTCTTAGATTTGAAAGAAGATTTATGTTGTTTACCAAGTTGACATGCATCACAAATTTTATCTTTAACAAATTTGGTTTGAGGCAATCCTTTAACTAGCTCTTTCTTAGACAAATTATGAATTAAATCCATATTAGCATGTCCTAATCTTCTATGCCATAACCAAGATACATCATTAATAGCGGATAAACATTTAACATATTGTTGTAATAAATTATCAAGTTCAAGAGTATACACATTGTTGTTTCTATATACAACAAGTATAATTGAATCATCACTAACATTCTTAACAATGCAACGATCGGATTTAAAAATTACTTTATAATCTTTATCACATAGTTGACTATGCTAAGTAAATTATGCTTCAAACCATCAACTAATAGAACATTATCGATGCATGTAGAATACTTACCAACCTTACCTATACCAATGATTTTGCCCTTGGCATTGTCCCCGAAAGTCACATTCCCTCATTTATTGGGAATAAGACTTAAGAAGTTGTTCTTATCTCCCGTCATGTGTTTTGAGCAACCACTATCTAAGAACCACTTGGTTTTGCTACCTTTGGCTTTTAAGCACACCTACACCGTAACTTTAAGTAACTTCTCCTTTGGTACCCAAAATGTGTTGGGTCCCTTTGGGTTAGCAAACATAATGGTTCCTTTTGGAACCTAAGCAAGCTTTCTTTTAGGAAAACTTTCATTCCTATAATAACAATGATCCACGTAATGAGTATTTCTACCACAATATGAACAAAGATGAGTGGGATCATGAGCTGTGTATGTTTTAAAAAAGTTTTTGTAATCCTTTTGGTTGTCAATTTGGTTATAACCCAAACCGGCTTTGTCGAAAACACACCTTTGCATTCCTAATAATTTATCCAAGTTATCCTTTCCTTTGGTGAACTTGGCTAGATTATTAGTTAAGTCATCCACTTGATCCTTCAATTTGACATTTTTTAATACAAGTGTGTTTGGAATTTTTTTCTCCTTTCATTTCTTCAAGGTTTTGTTTTCATTTTTCAAAAATACATTTTCTTTCTCAAGGTTTTCACACTTGCTAGAAATAATCAAAATTTTCCTTTTGAGGCTTGCATACATTTTAGACAATTTTTTGAACTTTTTATGCAATTCCTTAAACATATCATATAATTCTTCATAGTCATTCTCATCATGTATATCATTATTAATAGAGGCATTATCATCACTAGATGAGTCATAAGAAGAGTGTACCTCATCATCTCTTGCCATAAGGCAAATATTTGCCGTTTCTTCGTCGCTAGAATCGGCATTGGATTCACCTTCTTCGGAATCACTCCAAGTGCCTTTAAGTGCGTGTCTTACTTGCTTGAAGGCTTTGTCTATTTTATCTCTTCTTTCTTTCCTTCTAACCGGACAATTTATTTTGAAATGCCCTGGTTCATGGCAATGAAAATACTTATTTTCTTTCTCGTTTTTAACTTTTGGTTGAATAGATCGATCATTGTTTCTTCTTGATGAGGGATCAAAGTTTTTTCCTTTTCCTTGAAATTTCTTCTTCTTGGCTAGAAATTTTATGAATTTTTTAGAAAGAAGAGTCATATCCTCATCTTCTATCATCAACTCATCATCATCATCTAGTTGAGTTGCTTTGAGAGCTAGTGACCTTTTGGCTTTTGAATCACTTTCTTCTTTTCTTGCCAATTCCTTCTCATAGGTTTTAAGTGAACCCAAGAGTTCATCCATGCTTAGCGTCTTGAGATTCTTGGCTTCTTGAATAGCCGTTACTTTGGGTCTCCACTTCTTGGGAAGAGTTATAAAATTTTTTCGAATCTTGCCTTCATTTGAATATTCCTTTCCAAGAAGATCTAAAGCATTAGTAATAATAGAGAACCTACTATACATAGAGGCAAGTGATTCATTAGGCTCCATTTTGAAAAGTTCATAATCATGAACAAGCATATTAATATTATCATCCTTAATTTGTGAGGTTCTTTCATAGGTAACTTTTAATTTATCCCAAATTTCTTTGGCGGTTTTACAACTAAAAATTTTGTTGTATTCATCTATAGTCAATGCGCAATGTAGGGCATTCAAGGCTTTAGCATTAAATTGGATTTTTCTAATATCATTCTCATCATATTCGAAAATAGATTTAGGAGTAACTTTACCCTTTTCATCGATTTTGGTAATTTCATAGGGTCCAATGAGTGTAACTTTCCATTGTTCAAAATCACTAGCTTGAAGAAAAGTACACATACGACTTTTCTAATAATTATAATTTTTACCATGAAATAAAGGCGGTCTAGTGGTGGAAGAACCTTCGTTGATTCTGGATCCTTGATAAATAGATAAGATCGTAAATTCTAAGATTGTTAAATCAAAACAAGAGTACAACCTCTGATACCAATTGTAGGTCAAAAAATACCCTAGAGGGGGGGGGGGTGAATAGGGATTTTAAAACTTAATTGGATTTTTAAAATTAATTTAAAAATATTATGTCTATATTTATTAAGCAATCAATAATAAAGTTAATTCCAAACACAATGAATAAATAGCACAATATAATAGAGTAAGGGATAGAAAGATAGAATCGATCAAAGTCGAAGATTTTTTGTCCACACGGTTCGGCTTGTTCCCCCTACTCCGCGCTCGGTTAGTTCCCCGAGAATTTTCACTATAACCGATCTCCTTCCGGGTGAAGATCAAACCTCTACAAGTGTATTCTTATCACACACTCTCACAAGTATTGAAAACACCTTCAATACTTTCACAAGAAGTCCCTCTTGCTAATCTTTGAGATACACCTCTCACAAAAATGATTTGAACAAGTTTTGGTGACTAACACCAATGTACAATAGCTCTCGTGTATAACGAATTTCAAATGAAGCTCACACTAAGAGATATCAAAATTGATCAATGAATATAAGCTCAAAGAATGAAAAGATTGATCAATGCAATAGCTTGTATACTTGAATAATGAATATATGTGTAAAATGAGTTTGTATGATCATTCAAGTTATTTAAAATGAGTCTAAGAACTCATATTTATAGCTTAAGAAAGCTTGTAGCCGTTTGTAGTGGAGATATAAATTAATGGGGAAAAATTGCACATTTAGCGAAGTTCCAACGGCTAGTTTTAGGCAAGGTAGTTGACTCACTGAGTGTCCATGTAGTTGACTACATGGTGTAGTCGACTCCACCATTATCCATGTAGTCGACTACATACTTCTGGAGTGGGGCCGTTTGTGCAATTTTATAACTTTTGCATTTTGACTCAAAAATTGATTTTAATGCTTGGAGAATGTTATAAATAAGTTTCCAAGACTTCTAATATAGTTTTTGTACCAAAAATCATTCAGATAAAATTATAGTGAATTTTTCAAGACGACTAGTTTTCAGTAAAAATACGTTTTCAAAGATAAAACTAGTTTTGATCAATCTTGACATGTTTAAACCATTGCATGAGCTATATAAATGATCAATGATATCTTTTACATAAAATCTAATCACTCACTCAATTTACAAATGCTTCGAGTCTTCGTGATGCTTGATTTTCTTGTGCGTATCTTCACTTGATTGATGTTCTTGATCCTTTCTTGGTTTTGAAAGCTTGTAGAGCATATGGAGATAATTCTTGTGCATATTTTCATTTGCTTGATGATCTTTCTCTTTTCTTGGCTTTGTATAGCACATGTATATTATTTGAGTTCATTTCTTGTGAGTAGAGGCGATTGTAGAACTTGTGTGAGATTTTGATTGCTTCGGTTTGAAGTTACACTTGGTCGGAAGATATATCGGTTAAAATGGCTATCATCATTGAACAACCGAGTTAAATAATACTTTATTAACTTATTGTAATTATCAAAATAAGATTAATTGACTTTAAGGTCAACAGGGTAAAATCAGGATACCCCGTTCAAATAAACTTAATATGACCAAGATTTTTCTTTTTTTTCTTTTTTTTTTTTGTAAATTTACCATAAACTATTATAGGTACAACAAAGGTGATAACAACAACAAAAGTAATAACAAGAGTAATTAGTGAACAAATATGACCATATATATATATATTTATATATATATCATGTTTGATAAAAATAAAATAAAATTATAGTAAATGTTTGCCCCCTTGCAAGATTGAATTCTAATTTAGTTTCTGCATGTATCATTAGTTGTTTATGAATTTAGTGTAAAATAGATTTACGGTACCAGCGACAGATCTTAGCACACCGGTAGTGGTCGCTAAAATTCCGGCAGCAAGAGATGGTGATTAGAAATTCCATCTTAGAAAAGATTCAGAGAAAATAAAATCTTTATTTTAAAATAAAATATAGCTCTTTAATTAAATAAATATAATTTTGTACCAAACCTTTTAAGCTACCGCCCTATTGCGTATCCAACAGGGAGGCCGTGGAAAAATTGGAATGGGCAAATTGCCATTCCCGCAGTCGACACATACATCCATAATTCTATAAATATATAAGTGTACAGAACTCGATCATCGTGAAAACTTGACCCTTCGATCAATCTCTCTCTCTCTCTCAATGGCTGCAAGTAGACTTCAAGTTTGGCCTCTCTTCTTCATTTCCACCATAGTAATCTCCTTTGCTCAAACACCTCCCACCTCCCTCCAAATTGGCTCCATCATAACCACCAGCAGCACCACCCCATATAAATCTCCCTCCGGCGAGTTCGCTTTCGGCTTCTACCGACTGCCCACTGGTAACTTCCTCGTCGGCATCTGGTTCGACAAGATCTCCGACACGAACCTCGTCTGGTCTGCAAACCGAGACGACCCGGCCCGACCCGGATCCAACATTTCCCTCGCACTCACTGGACAACTTGTCCTCACACACGCCAATGGGACCGAATTCCAAATCTACAATGGCACCACCACCACCTCGGGTTCCATGCAAGACGACGGCAACTTCGTCTTACGAAACTCCTCTGACGAAATTCTATGGCAAAGCTTTGATCACCCGACCGATACTATTTTGCCCGGTCAAGCTCTTGGCATGGGACAAAAGCTATTTTCTAACACCAATGGAACAGTGGATTATTCCACTGGGAAGTACGTGTTAGAGATTCAAGGATCCGATGGGAATGTGCTTTTGTCCACTCACAGGTTTGCCGATCCAGCTTACTGGTACTCTGCAACGGATGGGAACAAGAGTACAAGTCTAGTGTACAACAAGACCTCAGCTTTAATGTATATTGTTAACGGAACTTCATTTAGATACAAAATGACCAGCAGAGTTCCAACTCCGGTGGGGGATTACTACCACCGGGCAACTATTAACGACCAAGGAAATTTCCAGCAATTCATTTTAGGGAAGAACAACTGGAGCAGTTGGAGGAAGGTGTGGGAGGCCATTACAGAGCCTTGTACGGTTTCTAATATCTGCGGAGTGTATGGCTTTTGCAGTATGACAAATAATGTAACAGTTTCTTGTTCTTGTTTGCCTGGTTATACGCCATTGGATCCAGGAAACCCCTCTAAAGGATGCTATCCTAAGGTTGTGAAGGACTTTTGTGCTCCAAATTCCTCGTCGGCCGATTTTGATGTTGAAGAATTGGGTCTTACCGATTTTCAAAACGGCCAGTGGGGGGATCTGGCAAAAATTACGCCGAGTGATGTGGACGGGTGCAAGAAGGCAGTGATGGATGACTGTTACTGTATGGCCGCGACTCTGGACGGAATTAATTGTTTTAAGAAGAGGATGCCACTGCTGTCTGCTAGAAGGAGTTCTCCTTCTACAAACAACATAGTAGCATTTATTAAAGTCCCAAAGGAGATTAATTTAACCAGCCAGATCCCGAATCACGGAAAGGACTCTCCATCCTCGGGTGTTCTATTAGGTAGCATCATACTATGTTCTATGTTTGCTATATGGTTTGCAGCCATTGCCATATATCATCATCCTTTAAGGTTGCGATACAGACGAATGGTTATGCCTCAGAAGCGGAAACCTATGGAACTAAATTTGAAAGTATTTTCATTCCAAGAATTGCACGAAGCGACCAATGGGTTTAAGAACAAATTAGGCCGAGGGGGTTCTGGGAGTGTTTATAGCGGGGTTGTGAAACTAGAGGATGAAAATAAGGTCGAGGTTGCTGTTAAGAAGCTAGAGAAGGTGATTGAACAAGGTCACAAAGAATTCGTTACGGAAGTCAAAGTCATAGGCCTTAGCCATCACAAGAACCTGGTCCGGCTCGTGGGATTTTGTAATGAGAAACACCACCGGCTTCTCGTTTACGAGCTGATGAAGAACGGGACTCTGTCGAATTTCCTTTTCGGGGACGGAAACAAACCGAGTTGGGGAGAAAGAGCCGAAATTGTGCTGGAAATTGCAAAAGGTTTGTTGTATTTGCACGAAGAATGCGAGACTCAAATCATACATTGCGACATAAAGCCGCAAAACGTTCTTCTTGACAAGAAGAACACGGCGAAGATCGCGGACTTTGGCCTTGCTAAGCTTCTATTGAAGGACCAAACTAAAACGAGCACCAACATGAGAGGGACAATGGGGTATATGGCCCCGGAGTGGCTTAAAAATGCACCAGTAACCACAAAAGTGGACGTTTATAGCTTCGGGGTGATGTTGCTTGAGATTATCTTTTGTAGAAGGCACCTTGAGTTGAACCAATTCGAGGAAGCAAACGAAGGGGTCGAAATGATCCTAACCGATTGGGTCTTGTGTTGTGTGAGAGCCGAGAATTTGAAAGATGTGATGCGTGATGATAGTGAAGTTCTAAGCGATTTCACGAGGTTCGAGAGGATGACCATGGTCGGGTTATGGTGTCTTTGTACTAACCCGAACCTTCGACCATCTATGGGGAAAGTTTTGCAAATGTTGGAAGGAACTATTGAAATTGGTGTTCCTCCTTCGGTCGAGGAACACTATTTTCAATAATTTGCAATGTGTTGTGTGTTTATCAAATAGGATATTTTCAATAATTTGCAATGTTAGTGTGTGTTTATCAAATAGATTGTAACTTCTTCTCTATTTTTTTGAAAAAAAAATAGATTGTAACTTAATTTGCTTCTTTATGCATTAAATTTTTGTTTGTTTTCATCAAGTATATCCATGTATCTCTTTGATTACTTAATTATCGGGTTTTCCTAATCACTTTTCATAGAAATTGTACTTCGTTTGGAATTTTTTCCAGCACCCTTTTCTTATATAATGCACTTGCAAAAAGATCTATGGAAGTAAAGATTTAATCCACTTTCTTTTGAATTTCTCATATAATGCACTTGCAAAAAGATTTATATGGAAGTAAAGATTTAATCCACTTTTTTTTGAATTTCTCATATAATGCACTTGCAAAATGATATAAATGGAAGTAAATATTTAATCCGCTTTGTTTTGAATTTCTCATATAATGCACTTGCGAAAAGATCTATGGAAGTAAAGATTTAATCCACTTTGTTTTGAATTTTTTCCACCAGACACTTTTCTCATATAATGCACCTGCAAAAAGATCTATGGGGGATTTAATCCACTTTGCGAAAATTACCTGATCGGTTTTGGTTGTAGGGTCATAAAATCCAATAAAAATCGAACTAACTTGATTTTTGGGAGTTTCAATTTGGAGAGAAAGGGAGAGAAAATTAATTAAAACTCTCTCCAAATCGTTCTCTCCAAATTGGAGAGAATCAGAGAGAAGAGAAAAAATTTTAAATGAAAATTTACTGATTTACAATTTTATCTTTAAAATACATAACAAATCTTTAAAAGAGCTATTTTCTCTTCTTCTTTTTTTTCAACTCACAAACACTAATGAGAGATTGTAAGATTCTCTTCCTTCTTAAATTCCGAAGCACTAATGAGGATGCCAATGGCCTTATAGCATAGTGGCATCATCTTTGGTCTTGTACTAGAAAGGTCACAGGTTCGAAACCAAGCAAAGTTTGCTTATTATCTTTAATATGAATGATTAATCAAAAAAAATTTAAAAAAATTCCGAAACAAAAGAAAGAAAATTATTTTCCTTTCTCTTCTTTTCTCTCCTAAACTCTCAAACCAGCATGCATGTTTACTTATTAAAATCATGGAATTTAAATTCCAAATTTTTCTTTAAATCACATGGTATATTTTGTCTTTTTTACTTTAATCCAATATGTACAATTTACATCAAATAAATTAAAAGGGTATATTTATCATTGAAATCGGTTCTACAACTAATGTGGTTAATGGTGACATATATGAATATCAGCGATCAAAAGAGCACGTTACGACCGGGAGAAGAAACTTCTTCAAAGAATTCCATGTATTTATTATAAAAACAAAATTAATCAAAGATGGAAACACATGCATAAAAAATTTCCACAAAGACATGGAAATTAAAGAAATCGCATAAAAAATTCACATCGTAATCAAATAGACTTTAAAGAACTTGAATACTTCAAAGCTGTATGGTACTAATGTACATTTGTTAAAACTTCCACAAAGACACGGAAAGAAACTAGACTTTATACATTATAACAATATAAACAAAGACCAAGACCTTGACCTTGACCTTGACTATGAGCATAGCCAAAGTCTTCCTCGTATATATACCAAAGCAAAGCATTAAGAAGAATATTCAAATAATTGATGGCTTTTTATTATATCATATAAATGACATAAAAATTATGGTCGTAAATCGTGATTCTCACATCAGACAAACACTAAAATAAATAATTGTTTGTAAAAAGCATGTCACTTGCACCATAACACCTAAGAGAGAACTTGTGTGTGTTGTTGGGGGGGTTGCTTGGTGCCATGGGATTTGTTTATATATGATAATTATTTATTTGCATATATAATTTGTATGCTACTACAATATATAATTTGAGGAGATAAGCATAAAATTGACGAAAATTGATATGGTTCTTAAGGAAAAAGTAAACTATCTCTAAACTAGGATTCAAATCCCATAACGAGCAATTTTTGCATTTTATTATAGAAAGTGCCTAGACTTTTTGTTCTTTAAAAATAAAGTGGCAAAGACTTTGAAAATAAAATTTTACCCCAAATAATATTACTAATTTTTGATCATTAGATTTAGTTCATGAATAATCACATATTTAATGTCGAGATTTAGTTTGATATTTATATATCTATTTTATTTAGTGACTTGGATTTCTTTTTTCGCCCTCCCTTATCAAATAATCATGTATTATATAACGCACATTTGTTGAAATTTCCACGAAGACACGGAAAGCAACTGGACTTTAAAGACTTGCTATGAAAAAAAAAGAAAGCAAAGTACTAATGCACTTATAAATTAAATATCTTATCATCACGTGGCATGTCAAAGACCTTGACTTAGAGTATTGCCAAAGTCTTTTCATATACCAAAGCAAGCATTAAGAAAAAATTCAAATAATTGATGGTTTCATATTATACCATATAAATGACATAAAAATTTGGTCCATCTTTTAAATCGCGTTTCCTGCGTTGAATACGGACTAAAGTGAATAGTTATTGTGGGAGGTAAAAATTATAGATAAACTTTCACTTAGGCCTAGCTTAGATTACCTATACGTAGTTAGCCCATAACTTGTAGCATCCAGGCCCATCTTATGTATTGACTTAAAGGTTACAAGTTTCCAAAGGAAAACATCTTAGTCGACCAGAGATATTTGGCCAAGCAGAATAAACAAGATATGCAGAAAAAGTAAAGATCGGCCACTTGTGGTCAGCTAATTGACAGAGGAAGGCTGAGTTGGAAGATAAATAGTGAAAAATAAGTACTTATACAAGTGTGAATTGGACAGAAAAAGATTTAAGAAAATTGATTTGTTCAGCTTTTGATTGTAAGAAAATTCCCGATGCTCAAACCACCACTGAGTTAGGGGGGGATGTGGTTGCGATGGGATTTTTTTTATATATGATAATAATTTATTTGCATATTTGATTTGTATGCTACTGTAATATATAATTTGGAGAGATAAAGTTAAATGAGGAAAGTTAATTTAGTGGTTAAGGAAAAAGTAAACTATTTTTAAACTAGGGTTTAAATCCCGTAACTAGCAACTTTTGCATTTTTTATAGAAGTGCCTGGACTTTTTGTTTTTTAAATATAAAGTGCAAAAACTTTGAAAATAGAATATTTACCCCAAGTAATATTACTAATTTTGATAATTAGATTTAGTGCATGAATGATCAAATATTTGATGACTAGATTAAGTTTGATACTTATATATTCATTTTATCTAGTGACTTGGATTTTTTTTCCATCCTCCATTCTCAAATAATTAAGTACTAATGCACATTTGTTAAAATTTCCACAAAGACATGAAAAAAAACTAGACTTTAAAGACTTGTTACTAAAAAAAAAGAAAAAAGAAAAGTACTACTGCACTTGCAAAAATATCTTGTAATCATAGAGTATATCAACCATACATTATAACAATATCAATAAGGACCAAGACCTTGACTTTGAGCTTTGCCAAAGTCCTTTTCATATAGCAAAGCAAGCATTAATAAAAAAATCAAATAGTTGTTGGTTTCTTTATATAACATATAAATGACATAAAAATTATGGTCCATCCTGTAAATCATGATTCCCGCATTGGACACGAACTAAAGTGAATAGTTGTTGTGGGAGGTAAAAATTATAAATAGGCTTCTAGCAAAGCCCAGCTTGGATTTCCCGTATCCTAGTCGGCCGATAGCCTGGCATCCGGGCCTATCTTATGTAATGAATTAAATGTTAAGTCCCCAGGGGGAAACATCTTAACCGAGTAGAGATACTTAGCTGAGCAGAATAAAAAATACATGCAAAGAAAGTAAAGATCGGCCACTCATGGTCGGCCAACTGGCAAAGGAAGCTGAACTGAAGGATAAGTGATGAGAAATAACTACTTATACAACTATGAATAGGGTTAGGGAAAGTTGTTATCTTGGAGTAATGACCAAGTTATGTTTACCCTTTATAGTAATTTTCATAACTCACCAACCGTAATGTTACCCTATTTTATAAGCTGGTTTCATGGATTTTGTTCAAGGCGTTTATACCACCGATTATTCTAACTACATTAGGGCTTAATTGCCTAAGTATGGTATGTGTACACCTAAGAAAATCTACCACAGAGGCCACAAAGGCAGCCGAAGACCAGCCTCTTTAAAAATGGTTGTATAAATATGATAATCCTTTGGACCTAATTTATTTTCTTCAACGAATGGATTTTCATTTTTGTTGAGATTTCTGCAACTTAGTCCTTTGGGAATGTACTTGTTGAGCTTTAGAAATTAGATTGTGTCTACCCATAATTGAAGATTTAAAAAGATTTAAACTTGTCTATAAATTAGGAATGGGAAAAAAATGAAGAACGCCAAGAACATAGATGAACAACTTGAAGAAAACGCAGAAAGATTTAAGAAACTTGTTTCTGGATACTCTTGACTTTAAAGATGAAGATTAACACTAAGGATGGAAGATAAACAATTGTTTTTATGAAGAAAAGAAGAAATATGAAGATTTAGGTAAATTTGATGATTTTTCTAGTAAAAGAAAGAGAAAAGGCAAGAGTTTGGGTAGTAAAAGGGGAAGAAGATAAAGAGAATGGATCTTGTAGCCACATATTAACCTATCTCTTTATCTCTCTCTCTCTCTCTCTCTCTCTCTCTCTCTTATTGAATGACGGTTACATTGGAAATTGATGCACAATGACGGTAAATATTAAATTTGCAAGCCCCATGCATAAATCCCGTCTATTTTGAAAACACGTTTAACAAATCAAAATGTAGATTGCTGGCCCGATGAAATTATAACTGCTAGGCATATATCTTCCTCAATAAGCCACGGACATTTAAAATTCTACCAACAATGGATAACAAAACCAAATTTCTTCATCACAACACGTTACTCAGCGAGCTGATTATCCTATTAGCTGTTCAACGAAGCCAGGCACTGAATTTTATCAGTTAGTTCAAATGCTCGGCGGTCAATTGTGGGAGATAAAAATTATAGTGAACTTCTTGCCAGGCCTAACTTGGATTCCTCATATCCTGGTCGGCCTATAGCCTGTGGTATCCAAGCCCATCTTATGTATTGACTTAAAAGTTACAAGTTTTCAAAGGGAAACATCTTAGCCAACCAGAGATACTTGGCCGAGCAAAATAAACATACATATAGAAAAATTAAAGACTAACCATGAGTCGTCAACCAATAGACAGAGGAAAATTAAACTGGAAGATAAATAATGGGAAATAACTACTTCTACAAGTGTAACACCTCGTGTGTTTAATTAATCAGTTTCAAGCTAGTTAATCTCCCAGTCCAGGTTAGCGCCAGACCGGTATGGTCATTTAGCAGATCAGTCCGCAGGCACAAAAATTTTAGAAAACTTGGCGCCAGATTGGTATGGCCTTTTGGCAAACCGATCCGCAGTCCTAAATTTTCAAGTTCCTTTGGGGCCAGACCAATCTCTACTTTTTCCAAACCGGTCCGCAGTGTAAATCTGTCACCTTGTTTTTAATAATTTAACTAACTTTGACCCGTTTTTAACTCAATTCTCCTCCATTTTCAGCCATTTTTTAAGGAGAGTGAGATGTATACAATTCTAGAGAGAGAGGGTGTTTCTTGGTGAGTTTTGAGGGTTTCATGGCACCAAATTGAGCTTTTCTTACTGAAATCGCAGATTTTTCATTTCCTTCACATTCTCGTCGCCATCTCGAGCTTGCATGTGTAATTTAGGAGATCTTTTAAGCTCAACCTAGGCCATCTACCTCTGTTCTTCTAGTTATTCAGGTGGGAACTCCCCTCTTCTTTTTGATTTCCGAAAGTTTTGAATCGATTAGGTTGAAAACACTAGAGTTTGGGTACCAAATTCATGTTTTCTCTTGCATGCACATTGTGTAGCCATAGATTATAATATCTGAGCTTTGTTTTTGATAGTATGTTGGTTGTGTTTGATGAATATGTGGGCTAATTATCCTGCATGTTGTTAGTTTTGTACTAAATTGAGAATTTGGTACCGAAATGCATAGAAACATCATGTGCATGTCTAATACTTCATATTTATACCTAAATTACATAAATTTTCAGAATAATAAACACTTTTAATTCATTTTTAACTTGTCATTAGACATGCACTCAATGCTCGATGATGATTCTAAAAGTGTATAGTGATTTCTTCTCAGTACTTGGCTTACGAGATTGTATAAATCATGTTTATAACTAAGTGGCATTGTGTTTCATGTTAAACGCAAAATAAAAAATCCTGATTATTATTTGATTTTAGTTATGATCATATAAAGCAATCTTTTTACAAATAACCAATCGCGGTGAGGTTACGAGGTTGTTGGAACTGGAAAACACCGGTATAGAAATGCTTGACTTTATATTATTGCACAGGCCCATGATAAAATGGGGTGCCGTGAAATCTAGTTACCAGTGCACTGACCCATGGAAAGATGGGGCACGTTTGTAAGTAGTATAATCTATTTAGTACCGGTATTAGGTTGAGGAGGAGGAGGAGGTGGATGAATGTTCATACAGTTATCGAGAGAGATATGTGTTGACAATAAATTGACATACATTGTTACAAATGAATGTTTTTCTTATTAATTGGCAAAACATGAAAGACTTTCTTAACGATGAAAATTTACAAGTTTTTATACCTTGGCATATATATGCATTCTATCTCCCTTTCCCTATAGTTCCCACTGGGCCAGTTTTGGCTTAATATTCATTTATCTTTTAGGTATACTTCGTGGTACGAGTAGAGGTCGTGAACTAGGTCCGAGTTCGTCTTAGAGCCACTCTGATGCCCTTATGGATTTTAGTTCGTTGTATTATCTTTGATTGTGGAACTTGTTATTTCTATTGAAGTTGAGAGACTTTGTAATATCTATAGTTATATTAGTTTGTATTTTGAACTTGGACTTTATTTGAATTTCGGTTTGTCGGGGAATTATGATTTGTATTTGCATGTTGGGTTATTTATGTTGGGTTGTAATCAGATGGTGATGTATTATATTCCCTTGTGATGTTTTGGTTTATTAAACAATGTGGAATTCTTAGTATGTGCAAATACTTCATGCCGAAATTTTGTTAGATTTTCTTGTTTTTGTGCATATTATTGGTTCAATCATGTGTTTATCTGCTGTTAATTTAATACAGCATCCGTTAACACCTGCTTAATTAGGCGGGTTGTTACAACAAGTGTGAATAAGGCTAGGGACAGCTATTATCTTAGAGTAATGACCAAGTTTACTATTTATAGTAATTTTCATAGTACACTAATCCTAATGTAATCATATCATATACATATAAATAGGAAGGGAAACCCCATAACTTAAAAAACATTATTCTCCCTACACTCACTCCTACACACAACCACATTCCCCCTTTAGCCAAACCCTTATTTTTCTGTAATTCATCCATTATACTAGTTATTCAAGCTTAAAGCTAATACAATCAACACTCACACACCAAGAGAGAGTATTGCCGGATTGGGTATAAGAGCCATTGAAGGAACCTACCATGCGTCAATCACAAATCTAGTATTCTCTCTATTTCTGCTTGGTTTCTGTTTCATTGCTGGAAGTTGTTTGTCAATATTCTTTATCCATTTCTTGGTTGCCAATCATTCATAACTGGATTGATTCTCATCAAATTGGGCTTGGCTAACTTTTAACCACCCACAATTGTTTATTAGAGTCAAAGCACCTTCCTTATAATAGCCAAACTAGTGAAGGAGAGGGTGTGCTTAGGGATTTGTTTACCTATATATATGATAATAATATATTTGCATGTTTAATACTTGTGATATTGTAATATATTATTTGAAGAGATAAAAATAGAATTGAGGAAAGTTGATCCGGTGGTTGAAGAAAAAGTAAACTATTTTTAAATCAGGAATCAAATCAACTTTTGTATTTTTTATAAAAGTGCTTAGACTTTTTGTTTTTTGAAAATAAAGTGCACAGACTTTGAAAATACAATCTTTACCCCAAATAAAATGACTAGTCTCGGTCATTAGATTTAGTTTGTGAATATTCAAATACTTAGACATCTAGATTTAGTTTGATAATTATCCATTTTATTTAGTAACTTGGAATTTTTTTTCCCCTTCCTTATCAAATAATCAAGTACTAATGCACACTTGTTGAAATTTCCACAAAGACGCGGAAAGAAACTAGCTTTAAGAACTTGTAAAAATTTCTTGTCATCACAGCGCATATTAACCATACATTATAACAATATCTACAAAGACCAAGACCTTAACTCGGAGCATTGACATAGTCGTCTTCATATTCCAAAGCAAGCATTAAGAAGAATATTCAAATAATTGATAATTATACTATATAAATGACATAAAAATTATGGTCCAGCTTGTAAATTGTAATTTCCACATTAGATAGGGACTAAAGTGAATAGTTGTTTATAAAGTCAAGGTGATCACCATAACACCCAAGGGCGGACTTGTGCATAGGCATGCAAGGGGCAACTTCAAAATTTGTTTACTTGTATATGGTATTAATTTATTTACATACGTGATGTGTGTGCTACTATAATATATAAATAATTGAGAAGATAAAATTAACATTGAGAAAAGTTAATACGGTAAAAGTAAAATATTTTTAAACTAGGGGTCAAGTCTCATAACTAGCAATATTTGCATTTTTTTATAGAAATGCCGAGAGTTTTTGTTTTTTGAAAATAAAGTGCATAGAGTTTAAAAATAAAATATTTACCCTAACTAAGATTACTAGTTTTGATCATTAAATTTAATTCGTGAATAATCAATTATTTGATGACGAGAATTAGTTTGATATTTATCTTTTTTATTTAATAAGTTGGAATTTTTTTCACCCTCACTTATCAAATAATCAAGTACCAATGCCCATTTGTTGAAATTTCCACAAAAACATTTAAAAATACATACTTTAAGAATTTGTTATAAAAAAGGGCGGTGTTATTTTCGCCTTTCATATTTGTCACAAATAGTCTCAAATATAAATTTATTATCACTAATACGCTTCTAAGGCTCGCCTAATGATAAATGAGCAGTCACAAACATTCAGCCTATTTAGAGAGGTTTTGTTGGTAAGAACTCGCCTAATATTAACACATTGAGTACTGGAGTATTTTCAAATAAGGCCGCCTAAAGAGAGATGAATGCATTCACATAATTTCGGCTCAATGGGGAGAGTGTGCCGCTAAGCTCTCGCTTACTATAATGAAAAGTAGGTGTTTGTAATAAGTAATGGGGTGTTAGAAATGTGTTTTTAGTTAAATTTTGAAGAGAGTATTTGCAACAAATTTAGAGAGTATAAATAACATTGGCCATAAAAAAAGGTTTGTTATTGACATACATTAAAATTTTTCTAATATTTTATTTTATATTATTTACTCGGCTCTTAAATACCAAATATATGTTAGAGTATTTTAGTGTGTATAAATAACAACCCCTAAAAAAAATAAGTAAATAAAAAAGAAGAAGAAGAAGAACACTAAGGTGATGTTTTGAGTTGAGTTTTTAAGTTAAATTTTTAAAATCTAGTATTCAGTAGAATTTGAAAATATGGTGAAAAATGAATTTGGTTTTTGTTTAAGTTTTTTTCAATCTACTAAAAAATCTCGTAAAAAAATTTCAAAAAATAGTTACAATGAATCTTATTTTATAGATTTCGACAAATAGGTTTTAAATATATATATATATATATATTTATCTAATTTTGATTTTTGAATTTAAAGTTTTGGTGTTTTAAAAAATTTTTTAGATAGAAAAAATAAAGTAAAATAAATTTTAAAAAGTATAAAAATAAAATTAATTTTAAATTAAAATTTTAAAAAAATAAACACCCACCAAAGAAAACAGGGAATAATGCACTTGCAAAATATCTTGTCTATCACAAGAGCATTGCCAACGTCGTCTTCATATTCCAAACTCTCTCTCTCTCTCTCTCTCTCTCTCTCTCTCTGTATATATACACACAATGAAGTTTGTTTAATTTGAACCAGAACACATTCCTCAATGGCTGTTTCATTGACTCATCGTTGGCTTTTATTCTTGTTTCTCACCTTTCAGCTCTCTAATGCCCAAATCACTTCAAACGTAACCTTGGGTTCAAACATTACTGCTGGAACCAACACTTCTTGGCTCTCCCCCTCTGGCGAATTCGCTTTCGGGTTCTATCGCCTCCCTAATGGCCTATACCTTCTCGGGATTTGGTTCGACAAAATCCCCAATAAAACACTGGTCTGGTCCGGTAACCGCGACCAACCAGCGGATACTGGATCCAGAATTGAATTAACAGGCGCCGGCCAGCTACTGCTCACGTACAGCAATAATACTTCACAGTTCGTCTACAACGGGGACAACAGTGCCGCTACTATGGGGATCATGCAAGATGATGGAAATTTCGTATTGAAAGACGGAAATTCGCTTACAATCTGGGGGACTTTCAATCATCCAACCGACACCCTTTTACCGGGACAATTGCTAAGCAAAGGCCAAGACTTATTCTCGAATGCAAATGGAAATGTCGATTTTTCGACAGGCAATTTCAAGCTTTTCATGCAGACTGATGGCAACTTGGTGCTAACAGCCCATCATTTCGGGGATGCAGGGTACTGGTACACGGACACCACTAGGGGGGATACAGTTACGCTGGTTTTTAACCAGACTACTGCTTTCTTGTACCTTGAAAGTAGTAATAAAACTGATATCTATACCATGACCAGAAATCTTCCTAAGCCTGTAGGGGATTACTACCACCGTGCCACACTTGACGATCGTGGCAATTTTCAACAGTTTGTATATCATAAAAATAATGGGAGTGCTTGGGAAAGGGTGTGGAGAGCCGTTGTTGAGCCTTGTACAGTGAATGCTGTTTGTGGTGTTTACGGATTCTGTAATTCAAATGACAATGAAACGGTTACTTGTACTTGCCTACCGGGTTATATTCCTCTGGATCCAAACATGCTCTCTAAAGGGTGTCGCCCAGAATTCGATGTGAATTACTGCGCCAATCCTGAAAACAGGAACTTCACGGTGGAGGTGTTCGAAGATGCTGACTTCCCATCTGAGGGGTTTGCGGATTTGGCACGTGTACAAGACGTTGATATAGAGGGCTGCAAGAAGTATGTTATGGAAGATTGTTATAGCATTGCCGCTTCGTTTGTAGGCTCAACTTGTACCAAGAAGAGGATGCCATTGTTGAATGCTCGAAGGTCGATCCCTAAATCGAATCTTTCTACGACAGGAAAAAAGGCACTTATCAAGGTGCCCAAGAAAATGAACCTCTCAACTCCACGAGGGGACAAAAAGAAGAGCTCAAAGACCAGGGTTCAACTCAAGGCTGGGCTTTACACAAGCAGCATACTTGCTTTCTTATTCGGTTTATTAGCCATTTATTACCACCCCGCCACTCGAACATTGGTCACAAGAAAGCCAACTAATGATACTATGATAGGTATTAATTTTCGCGAGTTTACATATCAAGAATTGCAAGAAGCAACCAACGGGTTTACTAAGACGCTTGGCCGAGGTTCGTCTGGGAAAGTTTATGGTGGAACTTTATGTTTACAGGACTTACGGATCGAGATTGCGGTGAAGAAGCTAGACAAAGTAAGTGAAGAGGGAGAGAGAGAGTTCATGACCGAGCTGAAAATAATAGGCCGAACCCATCACAAGAATTTGGTGAGACTACTAGGCTTCTGCATTGAAAACGATCAACAGCTACTAGTCTACGAGCTAATGAAAAAGGGGACGCTGTCTGATTTTCTGTTCAAGGAAGGAGAGAGGCCAAGCTGGAGCCAGCGTTCCGAAATGGCATTCGGAATTGCAAGAGGATTGCTTTACTTGCACGATGAATGCGAGACTCAGATAATCCACTGTGACATAAAGCCTCAAAATGTACTTATAGACAACAATTATACCGCTAAAATAGCTGATTTTGGGCTTTCAAAGCTTCTTTATAATGACTTGACAAGAACAAACACGCATGCAAGAGGGACAGTGGGATATATGGCACCCGAGTGGCTAAAGAATGTGCCGGTTACGGTTAAGGTGGATGTGTATAGTTATGGTGTAATGTTGCTTGAGATTTGCAGTGCTAGACGGCACATAGAATTGAACCGGGTTGAGGAGGAGAGTGAGGCAGATGATTTGCACCTTACGGATTGGGTTTTAGCGAGTATGAGAAGCGGAAAGCTGGAGATTGTGGCGAGGCATGATGCTGAAGTGTTAAGCGATTTCAAGAGGTTTGAGAGGATGGTGAAAGTTGGAGTTTGGTGTGTTCATCCTGATCCATTTTTAAGGCCATCAATGAAGAAGGTGACTCAAATGCTTGAAGGGACCATGGAAGTTGAGATTCCACCACTCGTGTATGAGGACTAAATGTCAAGCGAAGGTGGGATTCTACCTCTCGTGTATGAGGACTAAATGTCAAGCTTGTTATTTTATTACTTGTTATGAATGTTATTTTGGCTTTAAAGTGTAGTTTTCTAGATCAAGGTCATGTGATCAACTAGTGAGGTAGTTTAGCTATATGAATTTGATTCAAAGTGTTATTTGATCTTCAGATAAGAATTAATATGGATGTTATAACAGCTTCCGAAAAATGTTGCCTGAAATTTTTTTGATAGGGGTAAAATTTGGATGGGATCATGAGATTCCAACAATAAAATACACGTGTCAATTTTTATTTATTTAAATTAAATAAAAAAAAATTAATTTTACATAAAAATAAATACGTGTTATTTTATGATTAAAGATCTCGTGATCCTATCTAATTTTGCCCCATAAAAAATAAAAAATAGACTCCACAACTTCTGAACCCGCGTAAATTAACTTGCACAGATGGTTGAAAAGACATTACCTATCCTTATATATACCAAAAATTATATATTTACATAGTCCCGATCACATGCGAACTAAATTCATACAATTCGTGTGAATTTCTTACTTTTTGCGGAGCCCGCCCCTTTTGGCTGTTGACAATTCAACCCAAAACAAAGCCAAAAGCTGAATCACACACACTCTCTCTCCAGCCGTGCTCTCACCTCTCTCTTACTAGAATTCACCATTCTTCGTCTCTCTCACAAATTCACAACCCCATTCAAGGATCGACTACCAAAATCCCAAGCCATTCAAGAATCACCATTCTTCTCTCTCAAATTTGTGTAAGCTATGTTTTTTATTCTCCCTATATATTTCGATTTTTTTTTAAATCTTTTGCAAGCATCAAGCAATACTTCGATTAACGAAAAGGAAGAGCAACAATCAAGAAAATCATGTTTTGGTTAACAATAATCAAGCTCTCTAATTTGTGTAAGCTTTGTTTCTTCTTTTTTTCCCCTAAATTTTTGATTTTTTTTCTTTCTAAATTTGCAAGCATCAAGCAATATTTCGATTAATGGAAGGGAAGAACAATAATCAAGCAAAATCATAATTTGTGTAAGCTTTTTTTTTTTTTCCCTAATTTTTTTTTTCCTTTCTAAATTTGCAAGCATCAAGCAAGAAAAAAAAGGCTTACACAAATCAGAGAGAGAGAGAAGAATGGTGATTCTTGAATGGCTTGGGATTTTGGTAGTCCATCCTTGAATGGGGTTGTGGATTTGTGAGACAGTAGAAGAATGGTGAATTCTAGTCAGAGAGAGAGGTGAGAGCACGGCTGGAGAGAGAGAGATGGTGTAATTCAGCTTTTGGCTTTGTTTTGGGTTGAATTGTAAACAGAGAAAAGGGGAGGGCCACGCGAAAAGTAAGGAATCGCACGAATTGTATAAATTCAGTTCGCATGTGTTCAGCAATCTCTATATATAAGTATATAACTCTCTCTAAATATATATATATATATATAGAGTTAAGTTATAAAGATAGATTCTCTCACTTTAATTAAAAGAAATAATATTTATTTGAAGAGGTAAATAAATGAATTTTTTATTTTTTTAAAATTTGGTAGAAATTATCTACTCACTTTTACCAAATTTCATAAAAAACTCAACTTAAAAGTTGGTGTACTAAAAAATTGATATATATTCGCATTTTTGATCTGCCTTTGAAATTTTTGATGATCATCTCATCTATTTTAAAATTAAATTTTTTAATGAAATTTGGTAAAGATGATTTATTCATAATATAGATCATCTCAACAAAATTCCAAAAAATAATTCATCAATTTACCCCTCTAAATGAGAATCCATTCTTTTTAAAAAATGATGAAATCTCTCCTTATAATCTAATTCTATATACATATATTAGATATGTTAAGTATGATATTAATTAAGCTTCCTTCTCCTAAAAGCTTAAGGTTTTGGGAGAGATAGTTTATAACATGGTATCAGATTTAAATTCTCTTAGAGATTCAAGGTTCAAGCCTTAACACATTTATTCTTATATATTAATTTTAAATATGTTTATTCTGCTTAATTCTATTCTTATCCGCGTTAGGATTAAGCCTACCACTACCGCACTACAGACCAGGCAAGGTACCATTGCAGACCAGGCAAGATACCGTACCCCTTACCGCATACCAAAGGGTAGGGAAAAAAGGAAAGATGAAAAGTCAACTTTCTTTTTCTTCTTTTGTATGAGTCAAAATGGATATGCAGATAAGTTACTGTCTTTAAAAAATCTAATCATGAAGCGAAATTGTTAACAATGCAATATGTTCAAAGCACAAAAGATAATAGGACTTATAATTACATCAAGACTATTCTTTAGAATTATGGTTATCGAGATTGGCAGCTTAATACGAATTAATAGGGTTAATGATACAGTAAACCCTAAAGTTTGGGTCAAATTCTATTTGTATACTTAAAGTTTCAAAAGTTGCAAGCGGAATCCTGAAGTATATTAAGTGACATGTTTTAAACCCTCGGCCTAACCCCGTTAAATTTTTTTGACGGAATGCTGATGTGGCTTAAATGAAAAAATAAAAAAGAAAGAATAAGAGGAAGAGAGAGAAAAGGAAGAAGAAGATCAACAGTAACTCCTCCACCCCCCCCTCAAACAGTACAACCACTCCTTCCCACCTCCACCGCCATAGCTACAAATTGAGATGCTTCGGGCCATTGAAGAAAGAATGAGAAAGCATGGGGTTGAAGGGGCTTCTTCTTCTTCTTCTTCCCTCCCACCATTAAAATACATCAAAACTTCCTTCAATCATACCCTCCATTAAAATACTTCAAAACTTCTTCATCTTCTTTTTCTTTTTCAATCACACCTACCATTAAAATATATCAAAATTTATTCTTCAATCACACCCACCATTAAAATACATCAAAAATTCCTTCCAATCACACTCTTCTTTTTCTCCCTAATTACACCCATTTTTTCTTTGTCTCACAATTCTCCCCCGGTTACCACATATGAGATTAAAACTTTGCCCATACCATATCTCCAATTTTAAAATCCACGGCTCACATTTCTGACCTCTGAACTTCTTGAATCAAGTTAAGGCAGCGGGGGGTAAGGAAGGGAGAGGGTTGTGGTTGTATCTTCTTCTTCCTTTTCTCTTCTTTTTTTTTAGTTTTTTATTTCTCCTTTATTCATTTTATGTATTTTTTTATATTTTTTTTTCCAATCTAGATCCACGTGTGAGCCACGTCAGCATTCCGTCCACAAAACTAACAGGGTTAGGCGGAAGGTTTAAAACATGTCACTTAATGTACTTAAGGGTTTCGCTTGTAACTTTTGAAACTTTGAGTATACAAATAGAATTTGACCTAAACTTTAGGGTTTAATATATCATTAACTCGAATTAATATGATAAATTTTGAAATTTGAATGATTTCTTTATAGCATCTGATAAATTTGAGTATAATAATCCAGCAATAGTTGAATAGCAAAAATGAGACAAAGTGAGTGTAAAATGGCATTCTATATGAAACTAATTTTACATGCAGATAAAAAATTGGTACTGTGGACATAATGATTTGGAATCAAGAATCAAACATCAAAAAAATTATAAATTAAATCTAAATCTTTCCCATCCTTCTCTATTTAAAACTAAAATTAAGATCAAACTACAACAGTGAAATATGTAATTCACCAATTGGACCAAGAACTCCATTGTATAATTATGATTTTGATAATATGGTGAAGTATAAGAACTCTATGATTCTCCAATATTTCCAAACAACCTTTTACATTTAGGATTTCAAGATAACTTACATTCATCCTTAAGGCCTACTCAACAAACAAGTTATATATATATATATATATATATGTGTGTGTGTATATAAACTAAGATATACTCGTGTCAAATGGTATTGTGAAATAGGAAAAATAAAATAAAAAATTAGACATTATATGAGTCTTAGAGTTATGGAGAGGGTGAAAGTAGTGATAGGAACTGGTCAGTTTTAGAATGGGTTAGACCAAACTCGAACCCAGCACATCTTGCATTTGCCCGTTGTAATGATATGGTATCTACATGAAAATTATATTCTGGTTCAACTCGAGTCAAACTTTGTTCAAACCCAAATTAGACCCGATTCAATTAAATGTATATGTGTATATTAGTATATATGTGTGTGTGTGATATGTCATTATCTTTCCTTTTGAAATTTTTGAAATATAATTTTACAGTCACAATGAATCTTATTTTATAAATCTCAATTAGTAACTTTCAAATATATAAATTTCATTAATACTAGATTTTTGAATTTAAAATTATGATATTTTAAAGTTTTATTAAAAAGTTAATGAGAGAGAAAAGATAGTGTGTGGTAGAGAGATAAAAGTTAAGTTTAGGTGTATATTTAATCTGCAAGTGATTTTTGTGTTGATTTAATATTTTATTGTGTATAAAATTAATCCAATAACTCACAAATGTTAATAAAAAATAATTCATGGCCCTTGAATTTGTTTACTTTTATTGTTGAACATGATGTTTTATAACATAAATATAACTCCGAATAGATTTATTTCTATTAATATACCAACTTTTGCACGATGGAAACTTAGGGTCATTTTATTTGCCTTTCAATGCTTCAAAAAGAACATTTTATCTTCAATATTGCTATTAAATCATTGCCTTTTAGCATCCAAAAGACACAAAAAGAGACTCCTCTTGGTCAAACCAAGCCCACACGTAGACATATTACATGTGATGCTGATCAGCTTAAAACAAGGGTGAGACTATTTACAACCACCATTTATCTCACTAACACCTCTCATCTCACAAACACCCCCTAAATATAATTTTTTTATCACTAACACCCTCCTATTTACCTCTCTTATTTACACTAAGTAATTTATATAAAGTATGTAATTAAAAATATAATTAACCTCTCTATGATTCTTTATTTGAGCATCTACCCTTGCTATTGGAGCAACATCATAAGCAAAACCAAACCTAGGAGGAGCACAACAAACATTTGACGCTATTTTCATCTGTTTCTTCTTCTTCACCATCTTCAGTTTCTTGGCTTCCCAGTCCACCGTTGATCTAATTACCGCCGGTGCCAACTCCGACTCCGATCCCCCACCACACCCTAGCCCTCCCAGTGTCACTGAAGTAAATAATTTCTTAATTTTCTTGTTGGGTTTTTTGTTGAAAGATTTATTGGATTTATCTGAGCAATCATTGTTGGTAGAGAATCGAAAAATGGAATGGGTTTTTTGGGGTTTTGGATCTGAGTGTGATATGGGATTGCTTTTGGGTCTCCTCATATTTCCATGTTCAGCTTCTGAACAAGACATTGTTGACAGAGAAAGTTGAGTCTGAGATGGATGATTTTGAAATTCGTATATTTTAGATATATATATATATATATATATGAATACTTTCAGGTGAAAGAGAATATTTGAATCATTATAATTTTGTAATAAAAGTTTAATTGCTTGGGTGCCTTAATTTGCATTGAGATTAAGATTGGAGAGGGAAGCGTACAATGACAAATGATAAAGTTCAAAATACGGTTTATGTCTTTCTTGCTGTTCTGTTTTCGATGTTTTCGTCCAAAGTGGGAAGACTGGCTTGGAAACCCACTGGAAAATTTTAAAGTTAAACTCTCCTCATGTTGGGAGAATATATGATATTTACTCTCTTGATGTGGGGAGAGTAAATGGAATAAATTCGGCTGAAGTGGGGAGACTGACTTTTAAACCCACCGAAAAATTTAAAAGTTAAAATCTCCTCATGTGGGATGAACATTTGGCATTTATTCTCCCTATGTGGGGAGAGTAAATGTAATAATGTCGTTCAAAGTGGGGAGATTGGCTTGAAAACCCACTGGAAAATTTTAAAGTTAAACTCTCCTCATGTGGGGAGAACATATGCTATTTACTCTCCTGATGTGGGGAGAGTAAATGGAATAAATTCGGCCAAAGTGGGGAGACTGTCCTGGAAACCCACAAAAAATTTAAAAGTTAAACTCTCCAGATGTAAGGTGGGTGGACATTTTTCACCAATGCTCCTGATGTATTTTTGATTCATTCATTCATTGACAATAACACAATGAATTAAATATAACATGATATAACAATAATACAATAAATTAAATAACAAAAAAGATTACAAATGATAGATTTATAATTATATTAAACCCACATCCTTTACAAAAAACAACAAAAGTCAGAGCAATCATTAATCAATCAATTATAATTGGCGAGTCTTTTGTTGTAGGGCCAATTATACATTTGTAATAAGTTCTCTCACCAAAAATTACAATTACATTAAACCCCAACCTTTACAAAAAGAAATACTTATGCGACATGTACATACGCATCAACAAAAAAGAACAAAAGTCTGAACAATCATTAATCAGTTGACTATGATTGGCAAGTCCTTTGTTTTAGGAACAATCAAGTATTATTCTCTATAAAATTGAAGTCTCTCGGCGAAAATTTCTTGCCAATCAGCTACCTCAGGAGTTCGATGTACGTTCCACATAGTAGCAACAGTGGGGAGCGGGGAATTATCCTTCAATGTGACGCATACAAAGTGATCATTGGAAATAAGCGTCACACAGATGACACGAATTTCACTTCCTTCCACCGGTGGCCCAGCGTGGGGAAAGAAAGTCAGATTTTGCATGGGTGAGAAGAATACAACTACACAGTTGTAAACCGACGCTGCAATGAAACCCGCATCAAGCATACACATCCAATGGTCTGGATTGGCAGTGGGATGAAAATAATCAAGTCTGGCTCGATTGTCATTGCAAAACCAATCTCCCCACACAGAGTCATATATATCTTTGTGTGTTTCAAGGTCAGCTAATAAGTTATATCTCATCATCTTCCAGTCTTAATCATCATTTTGCCCTCCCATTTGTTTTGCAATGCACCAAAAGCCACAATGGCTGACACTGGTTACGTCAATTATATCCGAGATGAATGAATGCATGATGGTGGGGATGTATTAAAAAAAATGTGTGAATTCCCACTTTGTCGTTTTATCAAACTCAAAAATCTTTTTCTTCTTTACAACTTGTGAAGATTTATCTGTGATCAGTGGAAGTTCATCACCTAACTTCGTGTACTAAAAAAGGATTATATACAATTGAGAAATCCTATAATTATATACAATTATATATAATGTTAGTTGTATATTCGTTCACTTAGTTAAGAATGACAAGTATGCAATTTTATCTAAACAGATTAATAAAGAATGATAACTAATTCGGTTTACATGGAGATAATAAATGACATTTTCTCGTCTCACATAGAGAGAATATTTGACCATTTCTTGGCTTACATGAGGAGGGTAAATAGTCATTTACTCACTTGAGTAAATTACTATTTACCCTCCTCATGTGAGCCGAGTATAGTCTGGACAGATGATAAAAAGTACATTGTTTTGTGGGTTTCATTCATCTTCTTCATTCTAAATAAATGTAGGATCATATATGAGAGATTTAATCAATCTTAATACTCCAAAAAACGTGTACATACCTCTTTTATTTCATTATTCTTTGGAATGTCATCATTATCACCACCTTCTTCTTTCTTCACCATCACCAAGTTCTTTCTTCTTCTATTTAAAACTTTTACTTAATGTTCAAACTATCAACCAATAATGCTTGCACTTGGATTTAATGTAGAAATTTTGATTTTTGGAGCCAAAATGGTAAAGAACCAAGTTTGAATGCAATACTCGGTTTGCTTGGGAAGAGGGTTTGTGGGGAGAGTAAATGGGGTTTGTAGGGGAAGGGTGAATAAATTATGTGAGGGTAGGGGGTGTTAGTGAGATATAAGAGGGTGTTTTAAAGTGTGTGATTAATTTATCACTCCTGGATAAATTGATAGATTAAGTTTTTTATCGTAGAGTAAATATGTTAATTGAGGGGGGGGTGTTTGTGAGATATAAAGGGGGTGTTTAAAAGTGGATCTATTCAAAATTAAGTGAGGGGGGGGTGTTAGTGAGATAAATGAAGGTTGTAAATAGTCTCACCCTAAAACAAAGGTCAATCTTTTTAAAAAGATTCTATACACTAAGTCCTGTGTTGATGCTCAAATTATATACTATTCCAACTGTCTCTAGATTTTATATATAGATTGTTTTTACCTCTTAATGTTAAATTTAAGTTTACTCAGTATTAAGAAATAACATTTTTGTTTGTTTTCTCACCTATTAATGTTGACTTTGATTATATATGATAATAATTTGTATACTACTGTGATATATAATTTGAGGAGACAAACATAAAATTGAGGAAAGTTGATACAGTTCTTAAGGAAAAAGGTAAACTATTTCTAAACTAGGGTTCAAATCCTAGAATGAGCAACTTTTGCATTTTTTAATAGAAGGTGCCTAGACTTTTTGTTCTTTAAAAATAAAGTGGCAAAGACTTTGAAAATAAAATTTTACCACAAGTAATATTACTAATTTTTGAACATTAGATTTAATTCACGAATAATCAAATATTTAATGTCAAGATTTAGTTTGATATTTATATATCTATTTTATTTAGTAACTTGGATTTCATTTTTCGTCCTTCCTTATCAAATAATCATGTATTATATAATGCACATTTCTTGAAATTTCCACAAAGACACGGAAAGAAACTGGACTTTAAAGACTTGTTATGAAAAAAATAAAGAAAAGTACTAATGCACTTATAAATATCTTGTCATCACGTAGCATATCAAAGACCTTGACATAAAGCATTGCCAAAGTCTTTTTCATATACCAAAGCAAGCATCAAGAAAAAATTCAAATAATTGATGGTTTCTTGTTATACCATATAAATGACATAAAAATTTGGTCCATCTTTTAAATCGTGATTCCCGCATTGAATACGGATTAAAGTGAATAGTTATTGTGCGAGGTAAAAATTATAAATAAACTTCCCGTTAGGCTCAACTTGAATTTTCCATACGTAGTTGGCCCATAACTTGTAGCATCCAAGCCCATATTATGTATTGACTTAAAGGTTACAAGTTCTAGTCTTCTCTCTATTTTTGCTTGGTTTCTGTTTCATTGGTGGAAGTTGTTTATCAATATTCTTTATCCATTTCTTGATTGCCGATCATTCATAACTGGGTTGAGTCTCATCTAATTGGACTTGGCTAACTTTTAACCATCCACAATTGTTTATTAGAGTCAAAGCACCTTCCTTATAACACCCAATGACAAACTAGTGTAAAGGAGAAGGTGCGGCTTAGGGATTTGTTTACCCATATATATGATAATAATATATTTGTATAATTTGAGGAGATAAAAATAAAATTGAGGAAAGTTGATCTAGGGTTTGAAGAAAAAGTAAACTATTTTTAAATTAGGATTCAAATCAACTTTTGCATTTTTAATAAAAGTGCTTAAACTTTTTGTTTTTTGAAAATAAAGTGCAAAGACTTTGAAAATACAAATTTTACGCCAAATAAAATAACTAGTGTTGGTTAATAGATTTAGTTCGTGAATATTCAAATACTTTATATCGAGATCTAGTTTGATATTTATCCATTCTTTTCGGTAACTTGGAATTTTTTTCCCCTTATCAAATAATCAAGTACTAATGTATGCTTAGCTACTTTTGATGTAGATTGTTTATAGTTTAAAAAATGTTAACTTTGTTGAATCCAAAAGAAAAAATGGCTAGTCGCCAAAGAAAATATTTCCACTGTCCAACATCAGTATGTCTAGTTAAACTACTTAACTTAATAACCACACTGAACATCAGTATGTCTAGTTAAACTACTTAACTTAATAACCACACTCAACATCACTAAATATTGGATCTTTTTAGTGTTATTCTGTGTACTATGTTAAATTATCTATGCTTAATTACTTCTAATGTAGATTGTTTGTGGTTTAAAAAATGTTAACTTTGTTGAATTCATAAAAAAAAAAAAAAAGTACTAATGCACACTTATTGAAATTTCCACAAAGACACGGAAAGAAACTAGACTTTAAGAACGTGTAAAAATTTCTTGTCATCACAGCGCATATCAACCACACATTATAACAAGATCGACAAAGACCAAGACCTTAACTCTGAGCGTTGACAAAGTCGTCTTCATATTCCAAAGCAAGCATTAAGAAGAATATTCAAATAATTTCTAATTTCTAATTATACTATATAAAGGGTGGTGATATTGCCGACCCACAAATTTCTTGTTAACACTCTCACTCTTACTAATACTCCCACTTTTACACTTTTATCTTAATAACACTCATATATTATACCTACCACTCCTACTTATTTTTAGGAATTAATCTCATACTTAATTAATTAATAACATGATTAAGTAGTTAACTACATAATAACATAAAACAAATTACCCCAAAATTTCTCTACCATCTTCTCTATCTAGCAACAAATTTTGGTAGCACCAAAACAACAAATAAAACCTCCATTAATGCAAAACTCTAAATTTGGGAAGAATGGTATAAACAAAACAAAACAAAACCAAACCTCCATTGATGCAAAACTCAAAATTTGAAAATAATGGTAGAAAAAAGAGAAACTTTGTAATAAAGAAAGGAAAACAAGTAAGGAAGAGTTAATGAAAGAGAGACATACATGTTTTTATTTTGTTTTATTGTTTATATGATTTTTATAGCATACACATCAAATATATAAACAAAAAACAAAATTTTCTATTTAAAACACGAAGAAGGCTTACTCGGTTCTCTGTAACCGAGTTGCAGGCTTGTACACTCGGCTGCTCTCAACCGAGTATGAAATCCCATAAAATGTCATTCTCTCGGGACCTTCATTCGGTTAAGAGCAGCCGTGTGTTGTTATATTATGATCGGCTGTGAGCAGCCGAGTGACATTAATCACACTCGGTTGCTCTCAACTGAATGAAGATCTCGAGAGCATTACATTTTATGAGATTTCATACTCGGTTGAGAGCAACCGAGTGTACAAGCCTGCAACTCGGTTACGGAGAATCGAGTAAACCTTCTTCGTGTTTCCTTTCATTAACTTTTTCTTATTTGTTTTCCTTTCCTTATTTTAAAGTTTCTTTTTTTTTTCTACCATTATTCTTAACTTTTGAGTTTTGCATCAATGGAGGTTTTGTTTATACCATTCTCCTCAAATTTAGAGTTTTGCATTAATGGAGGTTTTGTTTGTTGGTTTTCTTATCTTATTCCAAAGTTTCCTTTTTTCCTTCCATTCTTCTCAAGCTTACCCTTTTGCATCAATGGTGGAGATCAAAGTTTTGTTGCCTATTTTGGTAGAAGAGAGGAATTTTGGAGGGGAATTTAATTTGGGGATAAATATTTGATTAACTTTGGAGGGAGACTCATTAACTTTTGTTTTAAATTAAAACAACTGGGTGAAAAATTAGTTTAGGGTTAATTAACTTTTTTACTAGATTAAATGAAGTGGGGTGGAAATAACAATTTACCTTTTTTCTAGGTGGGAGTGTTATCAATGGATATTGGGGGTGCCAACATCACCACCCTATATAAATGACGTAAAAATTATGGTCCAGCTTCGAAATCGCGATTTCCACGTCGGATAGGGAATAAAGTGAATAGTTGTTTATAAAAGTCAAGGCGATCATTATAAGGCAAGGGCAGCTTCGAAATTTATTTACCCGTATATGATATTAATTTATTTGTATATGTGATGTGTGTGCACACTACTATAATATATAAATAATTGAGAAGATAAAATTAACAATGAGAAAGGTTAACACGGTGGTTAAGGAAAAAGTAAAATATTTTTAAAGTAGGGTTCAAATCTAATAACTAGCAATTTTTGCATTTTTTTTATAAAAGTGCAGAGAGTTTTTGTTTTTGAAAATAAAGTGCATAGAGTTTAAAAATAAAATATTTACCCTAGCTAAATTAAATTACTAGTTTTGATCATTAAATTTAATTCGTGAATAATCAATTATTTGATGACGAGATTTAGTTTGATATTTATCCTTTTTATTTAATAAGTTGGAAATCCTCCCCCCCACACCACCACTCACTTATCAAATAATCAATTACTAATGCACATTTGTTGAAATTTCCAAAAAGACATTTAAGAATACGTACTCTAAGAATTTGTTATAAAAAAGGGCAGTGTTATTTACGTTTTTTATATTTGTCATAAACACTCTTGAATGTAAATTTACTATCATTATCACCCTCTCAAGGTTCGCCTAATCATAAGTGAGCAGTCACAAACGCTCAACCTATTTAGGAAATTTTTGTTGGTAAGAACTCGCTTAATATCAAGCAATTGAATACTGGAGTAATTTTCAAATAAGGCTGCTTAATGAGAGGTGAATGCACTAACATAATTTTAGCTCAATGGGAAGAGTTTACTGCTAAGCACTCGCTTAACATATTGAAAAGTAGGTGTTTATGATAAGTAATTGGGTGTTAAAAATGTGTTTTTAGTTAAATTCTGAAAAGAGTATTTGTAACAAATTTAGAGAGTGTAAATAACATTGCACATAAAAAAGGTTTGCTATTGACACACATTAAAATGTTCTCTAACATTTTATCTTATTTACTCGACGCCTAAACACTGAGTATATGTTAGAGTGTTTTAGAGTGTACAAACAAAAAATAAAAAAGATCAAGACCTTGAGCATTGCCAAAGTTTTCATATTCCATGTTAAGCATGATATTCATTGCGGTTCCTTTTCCTAACAGCTTAATATTAGAAGAGATGGTTCTTAACATGATATCAGATCTAACCGCTTAAGCTTTTGAGAGAGATGGCTTCATTGATTCTATCATTGGCTTTTATTCTTGTTTTTCGCCTTTCACCTCTCTAATGCCCAAATCACTTCAAACGTAACCTTGAATTCAAGCTTTACTGGAACCAACACTTATTGGCTCTCCTCCTCTGGCGAGTTCGCTTTCAGGTTCTATCGGCTTCCTAATGGCCTATACCTTCTCGGGATTTGGTTCGACAAAATCCCCAATTGTCTGGTCCGGTAACCGCGACCAACCAGCGGATATTGGATCCAGAATTGAATTAACATGCACCGGCCAGCTAGTGCTCACGTACAGCAATAATACTTTGTACGTCTACAACGGGGATCCCACCGCCGCTAATTTGGGGATCATGCAAGATGACGGAAATTTCGTACTGAAAAGAAGACCAAGACCTATTCTCGAATGCAAATGGAAATGTTGATTTTTCGACAGGCAATTTCAAGCCTTTCATGCAGACTAGGGGTGGATTTGGTACAATACCGTACCATACCGACTATACTGAGTACCATACCAAAAATTTGGTACACCAAAATCCATTACCATTACCATACCAAACTTTCGGTATACCAAAATATTGGTACGGTACGATTTGGTACGGTACATTACCAAAAAATCAATCTTGTAAATAAAAAAGATTTTTTTTTAATTTAATTGAATTTTCTAAATTTAACTTATTTACAAAATAATTGATTATTATTAATTAACGTAAAACATAGACTAACTTAGTTCAAACCTAAATTTAACTAAAATTTTTGAAAAAGAATTAGACATGATTTTTTAATATTTACATCTTTGCACTTTATTGCCTAAAAAAATAGACTTAATCACTAAACAGATAAAAATGTGTTATTACTATGATGGCTCATATTTATCGTAATGCAAACCGATTAAGTAAATTGAGCCATCATAATTCAAACGGATTAAATAAATTGTGACAATTTTTGCAGAACTAAAAGGAGGATGAAGAACTTAGAACCCCTAGAATTGCAAAATATATACATACACACACACACACACATATATATATATATCTATAATTTATATATCTTAGTCCCACTCAGCCAACTAGATTCCCAAATTTAGAATAAAACTTACGACGCTCTAATTTATTTTCTTTACTTGACATCATCTGTTGATACTATACACTGTCATAGCCTATTGTGAAAGAAAACAAAAACCAACATCTTCTCAGCATCGATAGATATTATATATGTCAAAGTTCGAGTGCATACTCAGTAAAACGATTTAAATGAACTGAACAATATTAAAATGAACTGACAAAATTTGTTTAAATGGAATATTTATATAGAACGAGAATTATTATCTGATTTAGAGTTGAAATGGTCTAAAGAGAGAATGAGATTGTTGACAATTTGGATCATTCATCTAACTTCATCTATATATAATTGTAGAATATTGATAATTTGGTATTTATTTAGTATTTGGTATAATGGCACATTTGGTATTGGTATGGTACGGTATATCATACCGTACCAAAAAATCGGTAAGGTACGGTATACCATCGGTAATTAATATGAATACCAGTACTGTACCAAAGTAATTCGGTATGGTACAATACCAATCGGTATTGTACCATTACCAAATTTTCGGTACAATTTTGTATTGGTTCGGTTTGGTACGGATTGGTACGGTACAAATGGTTTATTTTCCCACCCCTAATGCATACTGATGGCAAGTTGGTGCTAACAGCCCATCATTTCGGGGATGCAGGGTACTGGAACACGGACACTTCGGGGGATAAAGTTAAGCTGGTTTTTAACCTGACTACTGCTTTCTTGTATCTCGAAAGTAGTAATAAAACTGATATCTATACCATGACCAGAAATCTTCCTAAGCCTGTAGGGGATTACAACCACCGTGCCACACTTGACGATCGTGGCAATTTTCAACAGTTTGTATATCATAAAAATAATGCGAGTGTTTGGGAAAGGGTGTGGAGAGCCGTTGTTGAGCCTTGTACAGTGAATGCTGTTTGTGGTGTTTACGGATTCTGTAATTCAAACGACAATGAAACGGTTACTTGTACTTGCCTATCGGGTTATATTCCTCTGGATCCAAGCATGCCCTTTAAAGGGTGTCGCCCAGAATTTGTTGTGAATTACTGCACCAATCCCGAAAACAGGAACTTCACGGTGGAGGTGTTCGAAGATGCTGACTTCCCGTCTGAGGCGTTTGCGGATTTGGCACATGTACAAGACGTTGATATATATAGAGGGCTGCAAGAAGTCTGTTATGGAAGATTGTTATAGCATTGCCGCTTCATTGGTAGGCTCAACTTGTACCAAGAAGAGGATGCCTTTGTTCAATGCTCGAAGGTCGATCCCTAAATCGGATCTTTCTACAACAGGAAAAAAGGCACTTGTTAAGGTGCCCAAGAAAATTAACCTCTCAACTCCACGAGGGGATCAAAAGAAGAGCTCAAAGAACAGGGTCCAACTCAGGGCCGGGCTTTACACAAGCAGCATACTAGCTTTCTTATTCGGTTTATTAGCCATTTATTACCACCTGGCCGCTGGAAAATTGGTCACAAGAAAGCCAACTAATGATACTATTGATTGGTATTAATTTTCGCGAGTTTACATATCAAGAATTGCAAGAAGCAACCAACGGGTTTACTAAGATGCTTGGCCGAGGTTCGTCTGCGAAAGTTTATGGTGGAACTTTATGTTTACAGGACTTACGGATCGAGATTGCAGTGAAGAAGCTAGAGAAAGTAAGTGAAGAGGGAGAGAGAGTTCATGACCGAGCTGAAAATAATAGGCCGAACCCATCACAAGAATTTGGTGGGACTACTAGGCTTCTGCATTGAAAACGATCAACAGCTACTAGTCTACGAGCTAATGAAAAAGGGGACGCTGTCTGATTTTCTGTTCAAGGAAGGAGAGAGGCCAAGCTGGAGCCAGCGTTCCGAAATGGCACTCGGAATTGCAAGAGGATTGCTTTACTTGCATGAGGAATGCGAGACTCAGATAATCCACTGCGACATAAAGCCTCAAAATGTACTTATAGACAACAATTATACCGCTAAAATAGCTGATTTTGGGCTTTCAAAGATTCTTTATAATGACTTGACAAGAACAAACATGCATGCAAGAGGGACAGCGGGTTATATGGCACCCGAATGGCTAAAGAATGGGCCAGTTACGGTTAAGGTGGATGTGTATAGTTTTGGCGTAATGTTGCTTGAGATTTGCAGTGCTAGACGGCACATAGAATTGAACCAGGTCGAGGAGAGTGAGTCGGATGATTTGCACCTTACGGATTGGGTTTTAGCATATATGAGAAGCGGAAAGCTAGAGATTGTTGTGAGGCATGATGCCGAAGTGTTAAGCGATTTCAAGAGGTTTGAGAGGATGGTGAAAGTTGGAGTTTGGTGTGTTCATCCGGATCCATTTTTAAGGCCATCAATGAAAAAGGTGACTCAAATGCTTGAAGGGACCATGGAAGGTGGGATTCCACCACTCGTGTATGAGGACTAAATTAATGTCAAGCTTCTTATTTGATTACTTGTTATGAGTGTTGTTTTTGCTTTAAATTGTATAAATCAAGGTGTGATAGTTAATTTAGCTTTAAATTGTTTGTTCTTTAGATAAGAATTAATAGGGATGTTATAAAAGCATCCGATCCGTGTTGCCTATAACTTCTGAACCCGCGCATGTTAACTTGTGTACGTTACCTATATATCTTTATATATATCAGAAACTATATACATATATCAGATATATCAAAGAGTCAACTATATTATATACATATATGTACAGCAGAATTATAAACAGTGTAAAGGCAACCGAAATAGTGTTGCAACTAAGCCTACCACTACCACACTGCAAATCAGGCAAGGTACCATACCCCTTACCAAATACCAAAGGGAAGGGAAAACAATGTAAGATGAAAGTCCACTTTCTTTTTCTTCTGTTGTACAATTCGAAATGGTTATGCGGATAAGCTACTCTTTCAGAAATCTAATCATGAAGCGAAATTGTTAACAAACGCAATATGTTCAAAGCACAAAAGATAACAATACCAAAGGAGGAAGAGAATAAAGGATCCACGTCTATGGCAAATGTTCAAGTAGATCAAATTCTTGTTTACTTATTCCTTTGGTAGTTTAATCGTCTCTAACGTGTTTGTACACTAAGAGGGTCCACATGCAATAGTTGAGGAATGTAGTATAAGCTAGTAAGGTAAATTATTTTTACGTAGAATAGGGGAGTGGTAAAGTTGAGTTCAGCTAAGCTTGATACATAGAAAACACATTGTGGCATTTGGCGCCTCTCCGCACATTGTGGCTTTTGGGTGTTTCTCTCTCCTATTATTTTTATAGTCTCCCACTTTTACTCTTTTCCTCTACACTCTCTTAAAATACCACATAATTAATATTTATTTTTCACTTTCTTTTTACCATACTACTATTTTAACACCCAAAAAAGTAAGATAAATATACCATACTTACTGTACCAATGAATTCCCCATTGTGAATACTCTAAAGAACACATGTTAATAGGACCTATAACTAAATCAAGACTATTCTTTAGAATCATGGTTATCTAGATTGACAGCTTAATTATACGAATTAATATGATAAATTCTGAAATCTGAACGATTTCTTTTTAGCATCCGATAAATTTGAACATGATAATTTCGGAGGGTTTTGGATTTTGTGTGAAACCAACGAGAGGGAGTGAAAATTTCGGAGGGATGAAGTAAAAATAGTTGGAGGGATTGTGAAATATTGGAGCGGCAATAAAATTTTATTTTAATTTTTGTTATTCCCCAAAATTATATAGTTTTCTTTTAATTAACTTTTAGGTTTTATTACATTTTGTATCAGATTTCTCGAGCTGCAACGAAAAATATTTTTTTGGTAAGAGTTCCTACAAAGAGCTCACAAATAGTGATTCATTGGTAACGGGCTAGATACAAACTGCCACATATATTTTTAATTGTAGCAGAAATGGATAGCGTTACAAAAAATATCTTTTTGTAACATTTTTCCACCCGTACGAAAATAACCGTCACAAGTAAACCATTTTCTTGTAGTGGAAGGGAGTGTAAAATGGCATTCTATATGAAATTAATTGTACATGTAGATAAAAAAATTGGTACTATGGACATAATGATTTGGAATCAAGATTCAAACATCCAAAAAATTGTAAAATAAATCCAAATCTTTCCCATCAGTCTCTACTTAAAACTAAAAGTAAGATCAAACTACAACAGTGAAATATGTAATTTACCAATAGGACCAAGAACTCCATTGTATAATTATGATTTTGACAATATGGTGAAGTATAAGAAGGACTCTATGATTCTCCAATATTTCCAAACAACCTTTTACATTTAGGATTTCAAGATAGCTTACAATCTTCCTTAAGACCTACTCAACAAACAAGCTATATATGTGTATATATATATATATATTAGGGTATACCTGTGCCGGACAGCATTGTGAAATAGGGAAAAGAAGAAGAAGTAGACATTATATGAGTCTTAAAGTCATGGAGAGGGTGAAATTAGGGATGAGAACTGGCCGGTTTTGGAATAGGTTAGACCAAACTCGAACCCAACTCATCCCGCATTCGCCTGTTGTAATGATATAGTATCTACATGGAAAAACATTACATTCTGGTTCGAATCAAGTCAAACTTTGTTTAAACCCAAATTTAACCTAATTCAATTAAATATGTATATATATGTGTGTGTGATATGTCATTATCTTTCCTTTTGAAAATTTTAAAATATAACTCTACGGTGACAATGGATCTCATTTTATAAATCTCAATTAGTAAGTTTCAAATATATAAATTTTATTAATATTATATTTTTGAATTTAAAGTTATAATATTTTAAATTTTATTAAAAAGTTGATGAGAGAGAGAAGAGAGTGTGTGGTAGAGAGATAAAAGTCAAGTTTCGGAAGTGACTTGGCTCCCTTCCATTCAATTTCGTCCAATGGGGTTTAGTTGGAGGCTTAAATGGATGAATTTTTTCACGAAATTTGGTAAACATGATCTCTACAATGAGTAGATCACTTTCACAAAATTTTATAAAAAAATAAATAAATTGAAAGTGGGTGAGATGATCTTTTAAAATTTTAATGGTCGAAAATGAACATATGTATTAAAATTTTAGTACACCTACTTTCAATTTGAATTTTTTGATGAAATTTTGTGGAGCTGGTCTACTAATTATGGAGATCATGTCCATCAAGTTTTGTGAAAAAAATCATCCATTTAAGGCTCCAACTAAACCCTATTGGACGAAATTGAACGGAAGGTGTAATAGAGGGGAGCCAAGTCCTATATCTAGTATGCGAGTTAGTTTTGTGTTGATTTGATGTTTTATTATGTGTATAAAATTAATCCAATAAGTCACAAATGTTAATAAAAAATAATTCATTGCCCTTGTTTTTTGTTTACTTTTATCATGAACATGATGTTTAATAATATAAATATAACTCCGAATAGATTATTTATATCAATATACCAACTTTTGCAAAATGGAAACTTAGGGTCATTTTATTTGCCTTTCAGTGCTTCAAATAGAACATTTTAGCTTCAATACTACTATTAAATCATTGCCTTTCAGCATCCAAAAGACACAAAAAGAGACTCATCTTGGTCAAGCCAAGCCCAGACACATACATATTACATGTTATGCCAATGAGTTTAAAAGAAAGGTCAATCTTTTTAAAAAGATTATATACACTAGAGTCCTGTGTTGATGCTCAAAGTGTATATTTTTCTAACTAACCCTAGATTTTATATATTGTTTGTTTTTACCTATTAATGTTGAATCTAAGTTTATTCAGTATTAAGAGAGAATTTTTTTTTCTCTCCTCTTAATGTTGAATTTGATTTAAATTCAACATTTGGTATGTGTTAAGAGATAATTCATGTGATGAATGCTTAGTTTAACTTAACTTTAATAAAAATATTATTCCAATAATATGCCCGTGTTCTCTTTATTATTTAAGTATGGCAAAATGACCAAAAATAATAACAAACTTTACCCTAACTTTCACTAGGTCATTGATTTTTTTTTTGTATCAATCATAACAACAAACAATTACCGGTTTATTAGTTACATCAAAAATGTAACTTCCGTCCATTAAATTTTAATGGAGTGCTTATGTGGACAATGAAATTTGACGTGGCTTATTAAATAAATTTATTAAGAGCTTATATGGAATTAAAAGACACATTAAATTCTTTCTCTTTCCCTTCTACTAAATCAGGGCTTTCTTTTCTCTTTCTTCCTCTCTTATATCTCTCTCTATAAAAGAATTTGGGATTTCACAAATTAGGGCTTTCTTTTCTCAATTGATTCTGCGAATTAATAGGTACAAGCTCCTTATTTGAGATTCTCCATTCATCTAATGTATTGTTGATTCTTCAATTTTAATTTTTCGATTAAATTTATAGAGTTTCATCCTAAATTTTTTCATTCTTTCAAATTAGGGGTAATGGCTTCAAGTAGCACATCAGTGAACTCACAATTGACATGCTATTATGGAAAACCTTCACCTTTACTAATTTCTTGCATAATTAGGAATCCTGGAAGAAAATTTTATGGATATGAAAACTATAAGGAGCATCCATGTAAGTTTTTTCGATGGCTTGATGAAGAAGATGAGACTAAATCGAAGGTTATTCTATTAGAGGATAGAATTAGAGTGCTAGAATGTGCAAACAAAGAATTGAAGAAGCAAGTTGAGGAACTCAAGAAGAAATTAGATGGGGAGAAAAAATTCAAAAAAGAATTGAAGAATAAGTACTCTGTTTTGAGACAATTTGTGTACTTGTGTGGGTCGGGTTTAGTATGCATTAGAGATTGATTGTGTGCTCTGTTTTAAGACAAATTGAAATGCTCTGTTTTGAAAGTGTATTTGCATTGTAATATATGAATTGTTCCTTTTTTAATAGATAGCAGTACTCAGATTTTTCAAACGCTTTATGTATATAAGTTTCATTATATAGTGAATTAATAGCAGAAGCAATAAGCATCCAAAAGAACAACCATTTCTAACTTCCAAAGTATAAGCTAACAATTGCAATAAGCATCCAAAAGAACATAGAAATAACCATGCAAAAAACTAGCAAAAACTTGTACTTCCATTAGTTAAATAAACTAGTACACTTCCTAAACAAAAAACAAAATTCCCAGTCAATATGTTTCTAAATAAAAAAACACAATTCACAATAAGCAAAATGACCAAAAATATCTCCTTGTTAATATTTTCCCATACCAAAAACAAAATTCCCAATTAATATTTTCCCAACAAAAAACTTAATTCCCAGTAATCACTTATTCTACTTAACATTCCTCTATAATCCAAGGGTCTTTTGTCTCCTTGTTTGTACCCCAGGTGAGGCTTATTTAACATTCCAAATTTACACTCTTGGTGGGGTTCTTGTATTAATTAAAGCTTGAGTTCCCATTGGTTGAGATGAGTTATTAAGCTTTACTGGCCTTCCTTGTCCCGGGGTCTATACAACAGTTTAATAATTTTCAGTCAGGTACCATTCATAACATAAATGCTAAATGAACAACATAAACACTAACTAACTCACCCTCATGTATGTGTTCCCAGTTTTAGAGGATATATAAACACCATATCCATCTGGTATACTATATTTCTTTTGCCTAACATTCTTTTGCCTTTATGTATTAGTTTATTGCATTTGTTGCTTCATTTTCACCTATGAACATAAGAAATTGATTAGTGCATAGATGGATAAGTTAAAAACAATTAAGCAATTGTAAATAAAAAACAATTACATACATGTCGCTTTTTAGTTGATGGAACTATTGGGTTCTTGCATCCCTTTTTGTTGTGAACATATTGTTTGCAATTTTGGCATTGCATTTTTCTTCCAACTCTGCTCACTTGAAGGCTATCATTTTTAATTTTCTTTGACTCTTCATGTGCACCATTCTTTCTATTCCTTCGAGGTCTTCCAGGCATCTTTCTTTGTGGGGGAGGTAACATAGGCTCACATTTATCCTTGGGCCACATTTGCTCACCATTCATAGGTTGCATGTAGTGTCCACGGGTTGCTTTCCACTTGGTTACCTTGAAGCAATCATCTACATACTTAATGGGATCACCATTCAAGTAATAAATGGTAGATATTGCATAGGAACAAGGTATCCCACTTAGTTCACACATTCTACAAGAGCAAGTCCGAGCATTTGTGTCAACTACATAACCCTTTTCCCTTATTTTCACTTCAAACTTATTATTCCCAATGAATGTGGTAGCCCAATACCTGTGATTATTTTTGTTCTCTTTTTAACTTCTCTTAATCTTGGGCATAGATCACCCTCCCCCTCCCATTTCCTCATCAGCTCCCTCCTTTTTTGCATTTTAACCATTATTGTAACTCTATCTTCAAGCATGCCAATGATTGGCTTATGCCTAGCTTCTACTATTGAACCATTGAAAATTTCACACATATTATTCTCTACTGCATCAAATTTTGAATAAGTAGATAAATATGCTCTTGACCATAACACAGGTTATGCTTTCTCAAATAATCATGTGCATTGGTCTCTGTAGACACCCCGATCTGTGACCCCCGCAAGAACCCTAATGACTATCAAGAAGTACAATTTTTAGAGTCTGGAACCCACCTGAGCACCCGAAACTGCCCCGAAAGAGTTTGCTGGCCAAACAAACATGTTTTTAAGGGGGATTATCACGCGACAAATATCTCTTATGTCGCGCGACAAACCCCTCTGATCCAGACCATCCACTCTCTGACACATCAGTCTATCGGAGAAATCACTTCAGCCGTTTGTCGCGCGACATTGCTCATCATGTCGAGCGACACTTGCATTTTCTGGAGAAATGTCGCGCGACAATCTCCCCCGAGCACTATAAATAGGCCAATACCCCTAAAGGTTTGAGGAGAGAATTTGGGATCTAAGAATTTTAAGTCTATTTCTGATTTTCTGGTCTTCTATCAAGTATTTTCTACGATCGTCTTATTTCTGAAGAATTATCGAATCTATTCTTGACACTCGATGTGTCCCGCTTTTGGAATCGAATTCTTAGAAATATCTGAAGAAGGAAAAGATTATTATCGCCGAAGATCTCTCTACCATATTATATTTTCTTTCTTATTATTATTCTCATCGAGAAGGTAAAAAAAGTATCTTCTAGTATTTAAAAATTAGATATCTGTGTACTTGTTTTACTTCTGTTGTTCTGTCCACGTTTTATTTGATTAAACTTATTGTCAAGTTATAAAATAGTCTATTGTTTTCAAAACAAAGACCCTGATAAAACCATTTGCAAAACCAGAAAGTAAGTACATTACCATCCGGATAAAATTCTATTTTCAAAACCCGGACCGATAAAACTTACTTAGGAATTTAAAATCAGCACATCCGTCCTTTTCATAGACTGTGACGTGCCTGATAAAACTCCCCTAAAAGAGTTCTAATTCCATATTAAATTAGTCTCGATATAAGATCCGTACTTTTTCAAAGTAATCAAAACATGAGAAAACAGTCATTATCTGAGAAAATAATACAGAAAACTCTATCTCTCTAAAAAAATAAAAGCTTTGTCACTTGTATTTGCATATTTCAAAACAAAACACTGAATCTCGGAACACAAAGGTTTTTATCCCTTTTTCCCTATTTTCCCCAATAATTAATGTTTTTCATTCAGAAAATAGTAGACTGTCAATAAAAGCATCCAAGTTTTTCAACATAGAATAAACATATAAAGACCACTAAAGACCGAAAGGGCGGAACGGGTGCTTAACACCTTTCCAATCCGTAAAATAGTTTTCGAACCCTATAGAATCCTGGTTTTGCAGAGAAAAGTGTAAAGAAAGGCTTGTCTATAGCCTTTCCTCTTATACGACCCTTTTTGTCCGTTTTTTCGTAAAACGTACTAGCGATTCTGAACGAACCCTCTTGCATCTAGAAATATGATAGAGGGACACCCGATATGAATCATTAACACTTATAAGCAAATGGAACAACGAAATCCTTTCCGATGTTTCAGACGCCCAAACACTGGATCGAGGCCCGGGGGTCACATTTGCGGATTCTCACAGTGGCGACTCTGCTGGGGACGCTAGAAAACTAGGCTCTTACATGAGGACTTTTGTTTATTTGTTGAAATATCTGCTTTTACTGCTTTCCTTACTTTTTTTTGTCAATTGATTGCGAAGAAACCTTTTTTTAAAAATCGGAGTTTTCCAAAAATACATAATAAAGATAATGATATTTGTAAACCCAATCTTTCGAACTTTGCACACACTTCACAAATCATGCATTGGTTCTACGAGTGTGAAATTACCCCCAAACCCTCGAAAGTATTATAAGTGAGTAGGGAGTTGGCTTGCTTGGGCTAACATAAACCGAAAGCATTTACTTCCACTCTCCTTGGCCAAGTATGCCCCTGAGGTATATCAAGTGACAAGAACACTCACGTACCCGAGAAGTATATCAAAAGATTTTTGCACGTACTCGCCCGTGGGGTATATCGCTAGGTCTTGCCAAATGGGAGGGAGCCTGAAGCCTTAACCGTTCGTACACCTACGCTGCATATAAGATTGAGTCAGCTAACACACTTACGCTGTAGGGGATGTACCACCTTACGGCTTCCTTTACAGCACTCCTTTAAAACCCGAGTCTTTTTCTCGGTGATTTGAGTTTTTTAGTGGTTCTTTTGACAAAAATCGAGTCGCACCGTAGTCTTCCTTTATCTCCGCCATGTGATTTCATCTACATCCCTAAACGACGACAATTTAGAAGGTTACGCTGGTCGAGATCATACCAGAAGATTAGTAAGACCAAGCATATCCACAATGGCCGATGGACGTGAGAATCAAGAAATAGATCAGGGCCTAGCCGAGGCATCAGCAGTCTAGCCGATTCTAGCTGAGTTGCAGCATTTGCTAATGACCGTCAGCAAGAATCTAGCGAGTCTCACGACCGAGCAACAGGGTACCCAAATTTGAATAGAAGAGTTATCAGCCAAACAAACTGCACCACCGGGGTTTGAACGACTACCACCGAATCGAGATCCAAATCAAGAGCAGTCATCACAAGTACTTTCCCCAGTCCAAGGAACCAATCCACCGCAAACGGGTCCTATTCAATCCAGTCCCATTCAAAACGATCCCAACAATCAAAATCGGTGGGCCCTAGATTCAGGCCATACCTATCAACAACAAGAGCTACCCATCGTTTAGCCGCAACTCCAAATTCAACCAGGTTTTGATCCTCAGTACCAACAATGGCCGCAAGTTCTAGTGAGACCTATCCCACCACCAGCCTTGGTAGTCCCTCCTAACGAGTACCCAAATATCAACCGACTCCGGACAGTATATGCAGAGTCAGTTATAGCTCGAAAATAGCCCAACGAAGTGTCTAAAGAGAGCGAAGAAATAAAAAAATTGAAGGAACATATGAGGGTCCTGCAGAAGGGAGTTTCCCTAATAAAAAGAGCAGATGAGATTACAGACATGAATGCTTTCTCCTTCTACCTAGAAGCAAGATTACCCCAGGGATTCAAGCTTTCCACCATCACCAAATTTACTGGAACCACATCCCCGAAGACTCACCTCCAATCCTACATCAAATCCATGCAAGTGTCTGGTTGCGGAGAACCCGAGCTAGCTCAAGCCTTTCACATGACTCTCACGGGGGCCGCTCTGAGATGGTTTTTTGATCTAGAGAGGCATCACATGAAGACTTAAGGAGACATCGTTAAGGAGTTTATGACTAAGTACGGGTTCAACAAAAATTTAGAGATTACCCGTAAGCACCTAGAGATGGCCAAGCAAGGCGAGAAGAAAAGCTTCAGCGATTTTGTCACACGCTGGAGAGAAATGGCCTCCCAAATGTCCAAACGGCCTAATGAAGAAGAACAGTTGGAGATCATATAGAAGAATTTCACTCTGGCTGTATTGAGTTGCATGGAAAAACATGTCTTCCCACATTTCAAGGCTCCGTTAAGTATGGGATCGCAAGTAGAGAAATAACTGGCCAAGAAGGCAGAGATCAATACTAAGAAAGCCTCGTATACCGAAAAGAAGATAACCACTCCAGCCGTGAACCAACTGAGCTCATACGCCTATCAACAAAACCCATTTCAACAGTCGTAATAAACACCTCTGATGAGTTGGCCTACACAAGGAGACTCTTTGAACATCAAAGTCAAGAAGAGGAGGAATTTCTATACCATTCTCACTACCCTGGTCAAAAGTCTGGAATTACTCCGAAATGCCGGACTAATCACTCCACTCAACCCACGCCCACCACCAAACCCTATTCCCAGCACCTGGAGAATGAATGAAAATTGTGCATATCATCAAGCTGCTAGCCATGACATAGAACGTTGTCTGGCACTCCGTCACCGTATCTAGGATCTGATCGAGGCTGGAATCATTCCTGCGCTTGGCGGGCCCAATGTTACCAGCAACCCTCTTCCTAACCACGCTGTCTGCGAAAATTAACGTCTTGACTACTGATGAATAAGGTTTTGATCCCGCAAGACTCATCCGGAATGACCCAGCCTACAAATCACCCAATGTACCGCTTAAGAAAACCCAAGTTTCCCCAGGCCTCAATCCAATAATTGATCAGTGGATGGCTAAGATGAACTTCCTACCCGGGTAGGATTTAGGAAAAACAAACCAAGGGATCCCCCACCCACTTACAATCAAGACTAATCCCGAAAAATCTAAGATATGATGGACCCAAGAAAAGAAGAAACAACCATGGAAGCCCCGAGCCCCCCCCCCCCCAAAGAGACAAGAGACATCTCTCAAGACTTTCAGCTGGTTTTCAGAACCAGATCTACTAGAAGCCTCAGAAGAATCAGACCCAGCATCCCTTTGGATACAACAGATCACCTTATCAAGAAGGGTATATCAGCCACCACCAATGGATGTCGAGAAATAGCCCCCCTAAGGAAATAGGGGATGACCGAGTACTGGAACAGTTGAAGAAAACGCAGGCACACATCACCATTTAGGGCCTCCTGGTTGCCTTAAAACCTCACAGGATTACCTTTATCAAACTCTTAGATGAGGCTGTCATATTTCCAGATTCTACGCCCGAATAGCTGCCAAGCATGATTGGGTCGCTTACAGTCCAAAGAAGTCTGTCATTCTCAGATGAAGACCTATTTTCACTGGAAAAAAAGCACAGTATAACACACCATATTACCGTCCGAACCCGAGAAAAGATCCTGCCACAGATTCTCATCGATAATGGGTCGACTATAAATGTTTGCCCTCTGAATACCACAAGATATTTAGGTATTTCGGATGCAGAGCTCTCTCCATCAGCTGTAACCGTTAGAGCTTATGACAACACCAAAAGGGCCGTTCTAGACTCTTTAAAGCTTGATCTCATGGTTGATCCCGAAAATTTTTCAGTCGATTTTTAAATCATAGACATCCCCTCTAGTTTTAACCTTCTGTTGGGCAGAGCATGGCTACACGACATAGGAGCGCTACCCTTCTCCTTACACTAGAAGATCATACTATTCGAAGGAAAGATAATCACCACCCAAGAAGATCCTGAAAGGATCTTGGCAGATCTGAAATTACCCGTCTTAGGCATCGGGAGATAGAGCATAAAGTTGAGAGGCTTTTCTTATAAGCCTCAAGTACAAGCTCTTACCACCCAGAGGATCGAGTATCTACCCCCCAGATAATATCTCCGGTCTTAGTGCCAAGATCACAAATATGCTAAGAATGATTAAATATTTGCCCGGGGCCAATTTGGGAATGGGACAGCAAGGACTACTTCAGGCCTTGGAACCAGTGACAAGAAGCGAAAGAGAAGGTTTGGGGTACCAACACACCGATGAAGAAACCAAGAGAAATTGGGTCTAGGGCATCGGTATCAGAGTTTCAGTTCACTAAATGGGTTTTTTGTCAAAGAATGAGAGGACTTCCATTTTTACGGCTTTCAGAAGCCTTGGAGAAATAGCGATGGTGATAATCTTTCAGGATGAGAAATCTTCTATAAAGAGGACCTTTAACTCAAAGAGAATGTCATACATACCTTCTCCACCAAATTAACGATCGGGCTGAAAGAAGAAAGTGAAGACAAAAAAGATGAAGATATGATCGGAGATCTCTTTGACGTCATGGCCCTAGAGAATGGTGAACCAAGAGATGACCATGTGCACTTAATTCACGCTGATCCAGAATACCAAGAAGGGGGAAGAGAGTGAAATAGTAAGGGTGAGAGATAAGAAATAAAGTGAGGGTAGGACTAGGGAGGAGTCACTCCTAGATTTGCCTTTTAAACTTGTACATGTAAACACTGTTATCAATAAAGATTCCATTTTGCAGTATCCTGTTAGTTTTAATTATATGATTGCCTCTATGAAAATGGAAAGACTAAATGAACACCCCGAGTAGGAAGAGCAGCGTATACAAAGCGAGGAGGGAGACACTCTTATGGTTAATCTCGGGACTGAAGAGGAAAGAAAAGTTGGGGAAAATTTAAGCAAAACTAAGAGGGAAGAATTCACACAAACTCTGAATGAGTACGTGGATGTGTTCGCCTGGTCCTATGCCGATATGCCGGGTTTGAACAGCCAGCTAATCATGCATGAGATACACACCAAGCTGGAGTCCAGACCTATTAAAAAGAAACTGAGAAAGCTTACGTAGGAATGAGCCCTGAAAGTGAAGAAAGAAGTGACGAAACAGTTGAGTGTGGGGTTCTTACGAGTAATCGAGTACTCTTCATGGTTAGCCAACATTGTGCCTATTCCAAAGGCAAATATGAAAGTCCGCATGTGTGTGGAATATCAAGATCTTAACAAGGCTTGCCTGAAAGATGATTTTTTGCTACCCAACATTGATTTGATAGTGGATAATACTACTAACCATGCCTTGAAATCATTCGTGGACGGTTTCATCAGATATAATCAGATCAAAATGCACCCAGACCACCAATAGAAAACAGTATTCATCACACTATAGGGAACGTATTGCTACACTGTCATGCCATTCGGGTTAAAAAATGTCGAGGCGACATATCAGAGGGCAACTACAGCTATCTTCCACGACATGATCCACAAAGAAGTAGAAGTATATGTGGACGATATGATTATCAAGTCGAAAGAAAGGGAAGGCCATGTCCCAGCCTTACGAGCCTTTTTTGACCGGCTTTGCCAGTAACAAATGAGACTCAATCTAATATTGGGGGACATGCTGGAAGAAACTGAGTTTTCAGATGAATCTATCATGAATCTTGAGACCGATGAAAACTGAAAATTGTACTTTAACGAGGCCGCCAACCAAAATAAAAACAGGATAGGAATCCTGTTAGTATCCCTAAATCAAACTCACTCTCCGGTATCCTATCGTCTAGACTTCTTCTACAACAACAACATGGCCGAGTATGAAGCTTGTATAGTCGGATTAGAGATCGCACTCCAAAGGAGTATAAAGAGAATACAAGTGTACCGAGATTCGGCATTAATGGTCCACCAAGTGCTGAAAGAATAAAAGATTAGGGATGAGAAGTTAGTCCCATATCTCGCCCGGCTGGAGGATGTCGCAGGGAGATTCAAACATTCTGAGTTTTACTATGTTCCCCGATCACAAAATAGTTTTGCTGACACACTGGCAACTTTGGAATCTATGATTGATATCCCGGAGAGGATGAAAGAAATCACTCTTACGGTACAAAGAAGATCGGGTCTAGCTCACTACAAGGCCCTTGAGATAGAAGATGACGAGAGCGGAGACTCATCCACCTAGTTTTATGACATATGAAACTTACTGAAAAACCATCAATATCCCGAGCAAACGGACAGGAGAACGCGGGTTACGCTTAGAAGATTAGCGCCAAAATTCATACTTTGCGCCGGGAGGCTGTATAGGAAAAATTACGACGGGACTCATCTCCAATGTCTCACTAAAGAAGAATCTGTCAAGATGATGAATCAGATACAGGGGGGATTGCGGACCCCATATGAGCGATCATACTCTGACCTACAAAATCATCAGACAAGGTTACTACTGGTCTACCCTTCAGAATGACTGCGTTAATCACGTACGCCGTTGTCACAAATGTCAAATCTATGCCAAATCTCATAAGCTCCCTCCGAAAGAGTTGTATAATATGACCGTCCCCTGGCCTTTCGCGACCTGGAGAATCGACATCATTGGGAAGATTTCACCTAAGGCAAGCAACGGCCACGAGTTTATACTAGTAGCTATCGACTACTTCACTAAGTGGATAGAGGCCGAATCCTTCAAGACCCTTGATGGTAGGAAAGTTGCCCAATTCATTAGATGGAACATCATCTGTACGTATGGGGTCCCACATGAGATCATCTCGGACAATGGCACCCACTTTGAAGAAGAAACTAACGCAATCATAAAAGAATATGGCATCACCAGGCACAGATCTTCGTTGTATTGACCACAAACCAATGGGGCAGTTAATGCTGCCGACAAAAACCTGAAGAATATTCTAAGAAAGATGACCGACACATGTCGGGACTGGCCAAAAAAATCACCATATCCACTGTGGGGGTACCGCACCATCGAAAGAGTTTTTACCGAGGTAACCCCGTTTTCCTTTATATACGGGATGGAAGTCGTCCTTCCCGTTGAGTTAGAAGTCCCATCCCTCAGAGTAATGCTCAAGAACCAAGTTAATGAGTTAGAGTGGGTCCAAGCACGTTATAACGAGCTAGCCCTGCTAGATGAAAAGAGATTGAAAGCCGCGTATCACCATTAAGGGTATCAGAAGAAAATTGCTCGAGCCTTTAACCAAAAAGTAAAGACTCAGGGTATCAATAAGAATGACATCGTGTTGAAAGAGATTCGAGAACCAGTCAGGGATTCGAGAGAAAAGTTCGGACAAAAGTGGACCGGGCCGTATATCATCAAGGAGATTGATACAGGGGGTGCCGCTACACTCACGGACTTAGACGGACAGTTACTACATTCAACAGTTAACATAGATCGTTTGAAAAAATATTACCAATAAATGTATCATATATAGATAAGAACTACGCAAACCTGAGCCCCAACTCAACTTTTGCTTCTTAAAAATCAAAACGGGGATCGTAGGCAACCTGAGAAGTGACTTCAGGCCCGGTTTAAACATTATAGAGAAAATTATTTGCATAAAGCAGTCCCTCGTATATTATTAAAGTGGTTCAGAACACCGAAGGTTACAAAGAAGACTATTCAGTGCAGACATACAGAAAAACCTAAACCCTAGGGGGTTGGCCAAGCAGGGTCCTTAGTGGCTAAATCCATTCGAGCCTCGTCCAAGATTTCGTACGCTAAAACAATGTTATCCTCAGTATCCTCAGTATCTATGAATCAGAATGACTCCATTTGAAAGGGGTCATCAATCAGCTTTTCTTTCAGAGACTGCCAGTAAGAGCGGATAATGTCAGCCCGGAGGGGTCGAGTAATACCAAATCGAGCATAGTTGAACTGTCGAGTCATTCGAGCACGCCACATTCTCTCCACTAATAGGAAAACATGCGGAGTTACAAATTTAGACTCGGAAGAGAAGTTGTTCAGACTAAGGAAAATGTTCTAAGGTACGTTGAATTGCCGAAGAAGACGTCCTGGGAAATGAAAAGAGGTAAACCAGAGTCCTCGGAGCAGGACGTAGTTCTGACCCCCTGTACCAAGCACTATCACCCTTAACTTCCACCAAGGAATGTTCCACCGAATAGCGTGAAAGTTCTCCGAGAACCACACCGACTAATCAGAGGAAGACATGGTCAAAGCACTAAAAAGAGGACGGCAGAAAAAGTGTGTCGGATTATTTAGCCGAACCCCGTTGAAACCCACTGATCGAAAATGCTCCAACAACCACATACACAACAAACGCGGACTCCCCCTAAAAAAGGGTGAAGTCCCCCCTTTGGAGATCATTCAGGCCATTTAGAGTCTTAGCGAGAACGATAGGCACTATAGACTCTCCATTTCTGGCTTGATATATCAAACTAAGGATAGTCGGATCAACACGGGAAGAGCCCGTCACCAGTAGCATATCAAAAACAAGGCAGATCAAGGCCGCTGCAGTACGCCCTACGCCATAAGAGGCTTTATCTTCATAACGATGAAAGAACCTCACCATTTTATGAAGATCGAGATGCCCGTCGACAATAAAACCATCACACGCCGCTAGGGGGATAGATAACAAAGCAATCAGCATATCTCGAGGACTGAGTTCCTCTATAGGAATAGCCATCGGCAGACAGGTGTCAAAACGCAGCAGCCAGAAAAATTCTTCATAAGTAGGACAAAGCTCATCTAATTCAAAATGAAAAAGATGATCCGCAGAACTCCAGAAATACGAGGCGCCTAATAGGAAAAAAAAGTCTACAGGACGATAACGCCATGTCGCTAAAGGGCTGAACACACTGAAATTCAAACCATTCTCAGAAGATACCAAAGCATCTCGGGCTTTGATATAAGAAAAATCAGAATTTTTGCGATAAGAAGACATTTGGGAAAGGTGTGGGGATGAAGGAAAGAAGATGGGTGTATTTATAGCAAAAAATAGATCCCGTACCTGTTTGTCGCACGACAAACCCACATCCAGGGGGGATTGTCACACGACAAACCAATTTTTATCCATTTTTTTCCTCTTTTGAGACACAAAAGAACCACTTTTGTATGCATTGTACTTACTTTGTTCTTTTGTAGGAGACCTAAAAAACCGTTGTATCACACGGTATGATTCCTAAGCCCCCTGATTTTATGAGCATATATAAAATGTTAATATCTTTTGTCACAGACGCATAAGAGAAAAATATATATATCATCATCACAGATAAGAGGTTTATAATCCAACATAAGCTGTGGGACGGATTACCGAAGATCGAGAGCACCTAAAAGTCCGACTACTACTTCTCCGAGACTCTATTCGAGCTCAAGAAGAAGTCAGAGGGTCGTCTGCCTGAAGAGAAACATCGATCGCCCTCTGGTAGTCACGCATGTATGCCGTAGGGTCTCGATCAACGAACTGGAGAAGGTTCCAGTTGTAAAGGTACTGGGCATGTCAAGCTTTCAAGTTCGCCGCACGGCCGCTCACCCGCTGTAAAAGACATAAGAAAAGAGAATTAGCACAGTCAGGATAAATATATATGAAAGATCATAAAGAGAAAAATATAGTATATACCTCATCACCAGTGCGACCACCAAAGTAATCAAGAGTATCCTTAGGAAGGGGATACTCGGGCACTGTGTATCGACGTAGAGCACTGCCGACAGAGGTGATGTCCCGGGGAAGTGGCGGTATATCAACCAGAGGAACAGACGAACCCGTCGGGACAGCCACATAAGTAGACCCACCCTCCTCGCGGATCAGGAATAGGGGAGGCCGGGAAGATAAGCCGCCGAGACTTGGAGATAGGGCGGGAGGGCCCATGGCTGTCGGTGAAAGAAGAGTCAAGGTAGCGTATGTCTGAACACCTGAGGATCCGCAACAGTTGTCTCCCTCAAAGAAGGGACCCCACTAAAAGGCATGGCCGCCACAGCAGGAGGAGTCTGCCCGAACTGTTCATAGTCAGCCCCGAAGTCCTCAGGCTTCTAGGAGCTCTTAGAAAAGCCTGTTCCCCCTCTCTCAGCAGCCTCAGCATTTTCGAAAATAAACCCCAAAGATACCGAGGGACACGTGGGAAACTCAAAACCCTCAGCATCGGCAGCTGCCCCTCCACAGGCGTCGTCTAAGGTGGCTGCTCTGGAATCGCCGTCGTCCCACCTCCTCAGGTCTATCAACACCATCACCATCTGCAACAGCCAGAACACCCCCCTCTCCCTCGAGGTCCTCGTCATCAGAATCCAAAATGTTGTCCCTCTGATCGGGGACAGGTGGCAGGTGTCCTGGGACCGTCCTAGCCAGATGGGACTGCCCTCTTATGTAATTAGGATCGTCGCCCAACGCTCAATATCTCTCATAAAAGACCCGACCTCGAGTCCCCTTCCGCTCCCTCATCAAGTAACAGGCAACAAAGGCAGTATAGTCATCCTCCTCAATGAACGTCTAAAAATTGAGGCCGTCCACCAGGGCCTGCAGAGTCACCGGGTCGATCTCGTCTGTCCGCCTCATCAAAACTGGTGAAAATAGCAAAATCCGAGGTCACTGGGTCAATATGTGCTAGTGGATAACCCTCTCACCCAGATAAAAATGAAGACCGTACTCGTCCCTAATCGATCGCCTGGTCCTCGAGGCGGTCAAAGCACGGGCATACCCGAAATGAAGACCCAGATCACCCCAGGGGCCCCACTCAATCTGAAAAGAAAATAAATTTCATTCAGTTATTTTTATTTATTATTATTATTATTATTTAAAATAAATAAAATACTAAAATACTTACATGCTCCTCCAACAGGATATGGACCACAGTAGCTCCGGTCTCTCGGGTCCGGTATACGTAAAGAGCCCTATAGTTCCCTGCTATGAACTGGCGGGGAAGGGAAAATTGATCCTCATTCTCAACGAGGAGATCCACCTGGGTGCGACCCAGGCGGGTGTAGGCCACAAACCAACTCTGAAAAAAGAAGAAAAACACAGAAAGTATTAGCAACAATCAGCGGATAAAGTGTAATGACTAAAGCAAAAATAAGGGGCGGAGATATATACCTCCCACAGCAAAGAAAATTCCTTGAGGTTCAGGGCCAAATAACGAGAGACCTGGTCCATAGCATTATAGAGGACAACCAGAATGAAGCCGCCCTAGTCATAATCAAACATGATGCTAAAGTCTCGGATGTAGGCCAGCCACCAAAGATGGTTCGTGTCCCCCCTCAGGCCTTGAACAAATCATGAAGCGTCAATAAAAAAAGAACACGGGCATACTGGAGCGCCTCTTGTCTGGTCATCGGCGCTCCTGAAACAACCAGTCGGGCTCTCTCTGTCGTCAGGGGCGTAACCAAAACAGCCCGGGGTATCGTATCACCAGAACTCCATCGCTCCGGGAACCATCCTAAAGCGCCAACAATACCTTCTGCAGTGAGATGCAAGGGAACTTCAATCTGAATAAGGACCCCCCCCCCCGAAGGTATCCCTGTCAGAGCAAACAAGTTTAGGGGGTCATCGTCATCTCTCTCCACTCCAGTGAAAGGTATGGTAAGTGTCCCACCAATGAGAGGCCAGCGCCGACACCAGGACTGCTACTATTAGACACTCGCTCCTGTTAGGGCAAAAAAAAAAAAAACCAAATGGAGTCGCAAAGAGCAACTCTTGAATAGAGGTCGGTGCTTGTCACCATTCTAGAGAAATAGTGTTGCAAGAACCCCAACCTCGGCCAACCCACTGCAGACAACAATAAAGATATATATGTATAAGTAAATATAGGGCAATAGGAGTAAAATATGTAATTTTCCAAACCTAGGGTATTTTGGTGTAATTATAAAGATATAGGGCTATAGGGGTAAATTATGTAATTTTTTAAACCTAGGGTTTTTTGGTGTAATTAAAAAAGTTATAGGGGTTATAGGGTTAAATATATGTAATTTTCCAAAACCTGAGGGTATTTTGTATAATTAAAAAGAAAAAATGGGTTTACCAGGGTAAATTATGTAATTTTCCAAAATTGAGGGTATTTTGTTGTAAAGTATAAACTTATATGGTTATAAGGGTAAATATGTAATTTTTCAGAACCAGAAAGTATTTTTGTGTAATTAAAGAGTTATAGGGTTAGAGGGTATAAATTATGTAATTTCCAAACCTGTGGGTATTTGGG
>JAKCWG010000045.1:0-48257 GCA_021464415.1 Lonicera japonica | reverse complement strand
CGTACTTGCTTCAATTATTGAGCACCACAATGAATTTTGTTCAAAGGGAAACTCCCAAAGCCATTTCCCTAACAAAGCCACGTTTTTTGTCCTAAAATTTCTGAAAAAAAAAAAGTCTGGTTGTGTATCTCAATAGTAACATATCCGTAATTAACAACTTAGATTCAGAGGGGTTGCCAAATTTATAGAACACAAATTGAACCCAGTAAAACGAAGCTAAAAACAAAAGATCTCCACTAGTTTGGCATCTCTCCAACCCAAATGTCAGCAACAGATTCCCCCATCCCTTCCCTTGTTATTATCGTCTTGTACCATATTTTTGCTAAATAAATGTATTAAAAGAGCAAAATAAAATTCTTCTATTTTATTTTTTGTGTTGGGAGGACCCATTAAATTAGCAGTACCAAGGCTAAACAACCATAGCTGCAAACATCGGTCAAAATTTAGAAAATGAATCAGAAGAAAGGGAAAGAATTCCTGAAGGCTCAAACTATAAATTCAATGCATGGAGGAATGTAGCCCGCAATTTAATGCATATGTCCATGCTTATTAGCCACCAAAGCAACCTATTTAAAGATCTCTTTCTTCATGAAACATTGCAAATTGAACCACCAAAACAATCATGCTGGCAGAGCTATGTAACATTAAAATCATAATAAGAAATTGTGAATACCATCTATAGAAGGAACCCCTTACAGATTTGCGGAGAATTCCGGGAATAGAACCACTTCTCACTTCATGAAGTGAAGCATTTTCCAATTCAGCCATTTCCAGGGAGCTTTCAATTGTTTTCCTCTTCTACCATAATTCAACCAACTCAAACCCTACCCATGTTTCATTCAGGTGTATAGTGAACAAATCAGTCCAAAATCAAATGGGACTTCAAGCAAGGGTAAACTTGTGAAGAGTGCAAGTTTTATGCATTAATCAGGCATGAATATGACAAATGACAAAAGGATCTTTAAACTGATAGAACTCGCAACATACAACTAGCAAGCCCTGCGTCCCCTGACCAAAATATATCTGTGCTTTTAATGTCATAACCCTCAGTTATCACAGTACACTATCCAAACACGAAGGACCCATTTGGTTCACCCTCAACAGTGAATTAGACAATTTAAAATTACAATTAGGCAATTTATGATTTTTAAATTTATTTTTGTTTGGATGTGAAAAATGAACAATCATAAATATGATAATTCAAGTTGATTCATGAAAATAAAACTAGAAATGCCTAATTCTAACGAGGGAATTCACTCCAACTTTATATTTCGAGGAAATCTAGTCTTTACAATTGATGTTGATGCCTCTGCACAGAAAATTTAGTAACATGGAGGAATTTAGAACGTGTTTTTTTTTTCAAACACAGAGAATTTCTCATTTAGTCTTCCAAACACTCCATGAATTAGAATTGAATTGTTTATAAATGCACAAATTTACAATTTTTGCCCGTTTGGCTGCATAAATTGCCTCAATTTAAAATTAGTTCATTTTCAATTAATAAAACTACACAACAGCCAACAAATAGGAAGACAATATAATGTCTATATCTTCAATAATAAGCTACCTTTTACTGGATCCTCTGCAGAATACCACTCACTCCAAGGACAATCATCATCCCATTGTTTTTCTTGCGGGTGTCACCTCCAGGATTCCCGTCAGAATCAGTAGTTTCAGTGCCAACTCCTTGTTCATCGTCGTCATCATAGGGAAGGTTTTGTAGGTTAGCTTCATTGTAAAATGGACTTAAAATGATGCATTGAAATGTCCAAACGTGGAGAAGGCCTTCAGCATGAGATGGGAAAAAACCATATATCAACATTATGACCAAGAAACAGAAACTTAGATGCTCAAAGAGCACAACCTGAAATTTGATGACACCAATGATACATGGCAATTAAAGTAAAACATTCATGTTCAGTTGCAATTTAGAAAAGAAAATGAAAATGGTGCCGACACAAAGGCATACGCCACTACACTCACTCAAAAGGACAGCCAAAACAACATATAGATAGAGATGATAAATTAATTAGAAAACAAACTTTATACCTTGCAATCTTAAAGATCCACTTTGGGTCCTTTGTAACTAGGAATCAGTTGGAGAGTAATGCTAAGTCTACTACACTAACAAATTTCTTACACTTATTTGAGAAATAACTTTGGAGTTATAACATTCTCACTGGTGGGCTCTCTTTTGTATATTCATCTCTTGAAGGAGATTATCATTATAATACAACAGTCGGCAGGCAGACAAGTCTTGTGAAGGAGAAATTGATCTTAAATACAATCATTGTAAGGCGTTTGTTCTGCTACAGAAGGAGATCAATACATGGAACTACAGTCAGGAGCTTGTCTGAGAAGCAGATGTACTCGGGAGTTTGCCAAACCATTACAATACACAGCACTTATTAAAATAAAGATTATCTTACCTTAAACTGGTTAAGATTCACTTTATTTTCCACAAATTTTGTTCAACCCCACCACCTCCCTCAAGGTTTGAGTTCCTAACCCTTACAGATGTAGACCTTTTTTACGGAATGTAGTATTGCTCGTTGATCAATAGCAAGGAGAAAGAACTAATAGAAGACAAAGACAACTACAAGTTGAAGTAAAACATAAAATAAAAAAAAATAAAAAATGAAGCATACCCACAAGTTAAGTTCCAAAGCATGAGAATAACAACATGAACTACTTAATTTTCCAAGCTCAATAAACACCCAAGTTGAGATAATTTCTTGAAAATGCATTACGTGGAACTTACAAATTTGGAAACAAACAGCTCATATAACCCCTCCAAATGCATGAGTTTTAATGGAACCTGACTACCAATTCTATCTGCCTCAAATCTTCTAGTAAAAACTGTTCCCATATTCTGGATTCCAATGTAAGCCTTACGAGAAGGATCATGAACTGGAACAAATGCTGGCCACAAGCTACACGAGAACAAAATTCTACTTAGGGCACTGTTCACTCACAAGTATGAACCTAGGTTATAAAAACCTGCAAGTACCAACTCTTTTTAAGATGAAACAATAAAAACAATGCTGCTATAATTTGACAAAAATACAATAGAACCCAATGGTTTTATATTTATACAGATAGCAGCGAGGCATTATGACTTAACAGCAAGTAGCAAGATCATCCCACCTGGAACAATTTGACAAAGCAATTGCAATAGCACTCAAAAGCTTGCTAGCCTCTGGAGCATCAAGAACCACACCGCTGGCACTTTGAGGTGCAATCACCTGATGATGCACAAAAGAACATTGGAAAACCAGCAACGCGTGAATAAATTAAGATTGTTGTGTTATGTGTAATGTAAGATGCTGAGTTGATAGTTACCAGAAACTCCTTCACCCCGAATGACAATTGCAAATCATGCAAACTGCAATTCCAGTCTGCGATTTCCCCTGTGTCAGCAAAAATAACAGTTAACTAGTTAAGATAGCAAAAGTTCAAGGAAAAAAGATCCCCTACTGGGAAATGGCTAAAGTGTCGATCCTTTAGGTACCATCATTACTGCTTTCAAAGTAATACTCCATGCAATAGCTTTTCAGAGCATATTTCAAGTCAAATTTGACCATATATAAGTTCTTGGAGAACCCCAAATGAAGAGCACCCTTTTCCTGCACAGCCAAACAGTACGTCAAATTTTCAAGGTCAAAGACACAAAAGGTAACGGATTAATATAAATGATCAGAAATGAAGCCTACTGCATGACCAGTTATGGAAAGAAAAGCATTAGGAAAAGGAATGATATTATACCTTTTACAATGTCTATAGTTAGAGTTTCAAATATTTGATATTCAAAGTCACAGTGCATTAAAAGTTAAGTGTTCCACAAATTCTAAATAGATACTTATGTGTTGGTGTTATCCCAGTTTTTCCAAGAGGAACAATATGCTTTTTTTTTTAATACGAAACAGAAAATTTTATTGCCACTTAACGAAAAAAAAAATACAAAAGCAATCATGAAATTAAGCAGACTAGTGGAAGAGAATTCCAGTAGACTGAACCCCCCCCCCCCCACCCCACTAGAAAGAGGCACACTACACACACTTAGCTAAACAAAAAACTATTACAATCAATACTAAACAGAAAGCATTCTTAGCTATCTAAAACGCCAGACGCCCTGGCCCACAGTCCTGTAAGAAAAAAAATATGCTCTTATATCCTCAACATAACTAGATTTCCCTTCAAAAATATGTTTGTTTCTCTCCATCCAAACACCCCAAGCTGCCGCTAGCAATGCAAATCTCCATAGAGCTCTAGCTTTGCCCTGACCCTTACCAAAGTGCAATTTCAATTCCACAAACTCTGACCACTTCTTGGGAATAGCACCAACCATCCTGAATGCCTTAAAAAACCTTATAAGTTGGGAAATTCTAACAGATAATACATGCTAAATTTACCGAGTTTACAGGACATATCATCTATGCCAAGTAGGCCCACATAATTCATTTATTTTTTATCAGAAACAAAATGCTTTTATTAAAATATACTAATCAAAGCGTTACAAAAGTGATTGCATCAGTGGTTAACCAGCAGTCCACCAAAGCCCCTCATGATATGACAAAAAACTACATAAGACTAAACAATATAATCACAAAAAAATCACATCAACGGTAATGTGGCAAAGCCACATCCAGAGCTATCACTGGATAGCTGCACCCAATTCCCACTTAAGACTGAGATTGATAAATTTCCAAACAAATTTGACGAGTTAGCCCAAAGTGATGCTAACTGTTTGATTTTACTCCAAACTTCAGCTGCTTCAGAAAATTTATCTTCAAATATCCTGGCATTTCTCTCAAGCCAAATGCCCCATGCTAATGCCAAAGCGAAGTTTGTTCAAGGGTAACGCCAAGGTAATTCTCCAAATCAAATTTTGTTCAAGTGTAACTCTCCAAAGCCATTTCCCTAACAAAGCCTCATTTTTCTTAGCAAGGTTACCAATACCCAGCCCCCCTTTGTCCTTGCTTTTAGATACCATATCCCAACTCACTTAGTGATCACAATTCACAAGCTCTCTCCCCGTACCCTCCCAAAAAAAATTCCTCATTAATTTTCAATGGTGTTGCACACTGAAACCGGCATTTTGAAAAGAGAGAGAGAGAGAGAGAGAGAGTAAATGGGAATGCTCTCTAACACCGATTGAAATAATGTTAACCTACCCCCCTCGAAAGACAAACTTTTAACCAACCCTATAATCTTTTAGAGATTTTTTCAATCACCGGACCCCAAAAATCTGCTCGACTAGGATTATCTCCTCAAGGCATCCCAAGGTAGGACATCGGCTACGACCCCATATCACGGCCTGCCACCCTTGCCAATGACACCATATCTTCCTCTTTCACATTGATGCCAACTATCATGCTTTTGGATAAATTGATGTTAAACTTATTACTCAAATCAAAAAAAGAAAACAGAAAAAAAACAATGTCGTCACTTGTCAGATTTATCTGAAGTTCTAAACATACCAATAAATTCTTAGGACCATCAGCCAACCATCGACGACAAACCGCCTCAATTTCAGATATGAACCTGGAAAAATATGAAATTAGTAATAGAATATTCTTCACTCCAACTCTAGGTTTCATAATCCAACATAAAGATTTCTTATGAAAAAATGTGGATAAGTGACGCCCATAAAAAGTTATTACTAGTTGGTATGAAATACCTTTCCCATGAAGAGGCAAGGGTGAAATCATCAAAATGTTCAAACTGCACCAGTAAAATAGAAGAAAAAGTAAGAACCAACTTATTATCCCCCTTGTTATCAGTAATTAGAGATTAACTTGATATTTTATATCTACTACATGTGTCAAGGAAAAACAGATGGTTCAACAACAAGCTTCCTGTAAATGGAATGTCAACCACTGGGATTTCAAGTCCGGTGGTCCGTATCGTATTACTTAAACAAGCCATGCAATAATGGAGAGATGGGTGGTGCCTGCTACTTTTTACCATTCCTCATCAGCCAATGTATTATCTTGGGAAAATACATGTAACTGACATGCACCTCCATAATGGCAAATTAACTGATGATAAGATACTAGTTGAGGTGCTTAAAAGAAAGGGGTAGCAGGCCAAAGCAACTCTCTTTACAGACTCATCTACCATTCCCTGTAATGCAAATTTACTCTTCTTGGTAAATCTTAGTGGTTTTATCATCTCTTACTTTTTCTTGTCAAATAGCATGTTGATGTGTGCACCCTTAGAAGAGAGGATTAAGGGTTCAATCTATCGAGGCAATAAAGCCAACTGGCTAGGCATGTGCGAACTTGCAAGAAAAAAGACTCCTTGTGGTGAAGTCATGTCATGTTTGTATGTTTAGGATCAGTGCTTGTACTTGTAGGTGCCAACAGGATTCCTCCTGGACTTGGCAAAAGATTTTGAAGTTAAGATTGTATCAATTATAAGATTGGGAATGGGGTGCAAATCTTCACATGGATAATGGGGTGCACATCTTCACATGGGTGGATCATTGGCATCCTCATGGATGATCAATCAAAAGTATGGTTCCAGAATAGTGTATGATGCAGCTAGCTCTCTTAATAGCAGACCGCGTGAGTACAGTGCTAATGAGGGATGGAACTTCCCTAATCCTGCGTCACCTGATTTGATTAGAGCGGTGCAATCTCTTCCTATTTTGACCCTACAGCTGCTGATGGTTGACTAGTAAGAACAATAAGTTCACAGCTGCATCTGCTAAGGAGGTGATCAGAGTGCCAAATACGAGAATGAGTGTATAAGGTGCTAAGGTTTAAAGGCTTTGTGCCTAGATTTGCATTTGTGTTGTGGATGACCTTTAAAAGAGAAGTGTGAACCATAACTCCAGAAGCAAGCTCAAAAGCTGCAGATGTATTCAAGAGGACAGTTGTGTACTGTATAACGGGGGGGATTGAAGATATAAACAACCTCTTCTTTGATTGTACTTTTTCTAAAGCTATTTGGGCTAAAGTGTTGCGAAGGAATGGTCAATAGATCTGTTGTTACATGGGATGCGGAGAGTGCTCATAGTGTTGTGGAGGCCCCTGAGATAAGTCTCTCCTTAGCTGCTGCTGTGTACTCTGCCATAGGTGCAAGTTTCTTTGTCTGGGTTGGTTGTGTTGTTTTCTATTTGCTTTGGCCTTTGGGCTGTGTTGTATAAGCTTTGTTGTGGATTAATAAGATTCAAATTTTACCAAAAACAAAATGTAGCAAGATTGAACATCCTTCCACTCAGACTTTGACAGTTTTGCATTGAGAAACTAAAGCTCTAATACAAATTCTAAATGCAAAGCCAAGAAATTGCCAATAAGAATGTTGCAAAGCTGGTAAATATGTTGCGAAGGTCCATGCAAAACAAACCTCTTCTTCTTGGTCATCATCTTCTATACCAAATTGTTTCTTGCTGGTGGATGCCATTGGATATCTGATAAAGTAAATATTAGCAGAGTTAAATTAACAAGCTGAAATAAAAATGTAAGACAGACTTAACTTCCACTCTTATCTTGATGTCAAGGGTTCGACTCGTGGGGTGGGAGTGATGGTTTTTATTTATTTGTAAGGGTAATGGGGGAGACTTAGACCTCCAAAAAAGTAAAAAATCACAATAGCTGAAAAGGTTAAGATGGTGTTTCAGCATTACGCATTAAAGGACAAGACTTGCGTTGAATGCTTAATTTAACTCTAAAAAATTGTATTCCAATGATATGAAATTCTTTTTATTTAGAAACTAAATAACAATAATAAAGGAGAAAATTGTAAAATACCATCTATTAGAACTAATTATAAATAAAATCAAAAGCATTTTTCAGATGTTGGGTTCACCGATCAGTATTGGGTGCTCAGCAATCAGATGTTAAAATAACAAACATACCCTAAGTAACAAAATTAACGATGTGCTAAATATACTTCTGATAATGTTCCTATAAGGAGATACCATGTTGATTGTATTTTAATCAGATGAAATATTTCCACCATTAATTAAAGTCAGAGTATGCAAATTGAAAACTAATAGTTGCTCAGATAGTGAAAACCTTGCTAGTTGTCAGTAGTTCGATGGAAGGTGAAGAATTACGAAATTGGAATCAATGTCGTCGAAAGGAACCCTAAGCTTTTAGTGAACGAGCAGATCCTGTAAGGGTGTGTAATTTGCAAATGGAGGAACCAGGAGGATGAGAGAGAATTCGTGAGGTTTAGGGATTGAGATCGTGAGTTGAGGTGAGGAGGAAAGGGAAAGCCAACGACGGTTTGGGATTGAAGGCTTGTTTGATTCTTATGCCGTCGTTAATGTGCAAAGGAAGCAATTATTTTCGATTGTACGTTATAAGTGCAAATTAAATTAAAATAAAATAATTTCAGACCATAAACATTTTTATTTTTATTTTTCCGAATTTTAATTGGGTTAGCGTGCGTCTTAATAAAATATAGTTTTACCACCACATATATATATATTTTACTCGTTGTATACCATATTTAAATGATATTGTATGTAGTAGAAATGTTTAAATCCTTTCAGCTATATTATAAAGAATAAAACCATCACATCATTAATTTACAAAATAATGATTCAATTTTTTTCACAATAAGCTAGATAAATTTTGAGTTATTAAATGTATTAAAACATTAAATAAAATAAGTCAATAATTTTTCTTTCTCTCTTATTTCACCAATCTATTCTTATTTTTCACTCTCATCAACTTCTTTTTAAATTTTAAAATACATTAACTTTAATAAATAAATTAAAATTTACAAAAATTATATATTTAAAACTAATTCATGAAAAACTATTATAAATTACATTTCTTTCATTTAACTTGCATTCAAATCATTTTACTGTCAATTTAAATGAATGTCAAACCCATATGTGGCCTAATTCTTCTATTAGTTTAAAAAAAATGTTTTATATTTTACAAACTTAAAGTAGTTTTTTTTTTTTAAAAAAAAGTGCATTACTCTTGTATATGATGTTACTAAGAAATGTGTTATATGTTTATAATTAAATTTTTTTGAAAATATATAAGGTTGTTATACTATAATTCTTTATTTTATTGACAATAATGATACATAACTCTTTTATAAAGCGCACTTAAATTTGTTTGTATCTATATTATAAGAGAAAGAAATATCACATTATTAATTTATTAAATCAATGGCTCACATTTAATTAAAATAAATAAGATAATTTTTACGCCATTAGATGTGTTTTCAAAATATCAAATTAATAAAGTCAACATTTTGTTCTCTCTTATTCCGTTAACTACTCTCAGTTTTCTCTCTGGGTTTATTAACTTAACCCCTGCGTTAATAGCTATATTTAAGTAAACCTCCTAAAATAATTTTTACCTTACAGAACCCCCTATTTTTTGATGTCATCCCTTTTTTGTCCAAAATCTTTTTTTTGGACAATTTTACCCATGCCCTTTGTTCTTATTCCATTTTCTTCTTCCTCTTTTCTTCTCCTTCTAAAAAATATCCTTAATCTCTTAGAAACCTAATTTTCTCTCTTTAAATTTATGCTAAACTACAAGTGTAAACTAAAACCAAAGTCTACAATTAAAACATTGATAACAAAATTGAAATCATAAGTTGAAATTAAAAGTCCGCTTGTACTTAAGGTGCTCTCTCTCTCGCTAAAGGCATTTTTTCATATTTTATTCTTGTGGAATTTGGTGGATTTATTATGAAATATTTAACACCATTTGCTCTATCTAACTTCATCTATTTTAAATTTGCACTTAAAATTTAAATCAAATAAAAAAGCTAGATCTAAAATCTCCATCTTCAATTAGATATTTATATATGTATGACTAAATGAAACTAATGCATCTCAAATTAAAAAAATATATCAATTTGCACCTTATATATTTGTTTTGACACTTTGCACCTTATACGTACAAATTATATCAATTTATCTCAATACTTCATTTTTAGCCTTAAAACCTCTAACCATACGAGCAAATCGCATGTGCAATTAATAAGGGCATTTTGAACAAGAGACAATAAGAGACCTTCACTCCATTTTTACTCTCCACTTTGGGCAGGGGTGGAAAAAACCAGCCCGCAGGGTTCCCGACTCAAGTGGAACGGGCTCTGAGCGGGTTTTTTTTAAGGCAGGGCGGGTTTGAGTTTTGGAGAAAAAACCTAGACCAGGTTCAGTTTGGGTTTGAGTTTTGGTATTAAAAACCTAATACAACTCGTATATGTATATATAAATATATTTTTAATATATATGTGTGTCTTTTAAGTTAAAATTTAGGTCAACTTCACTTAATTCCACTCAATTCGGGGTGGGGTGGGGCGGGTTTTGGGAAATTAATGCATAGCGGGTTTGGGTATCATAAAAAAAAAGTCTCGAGTTCGAGGCGGGGTTATTTATGGGTGGTTCGGGTTTGGCCAAACTCGACCCGTTGCCATTCCTACACTTTGGCACTAAAATTGGGAGTCCGCTATTATAAAAAGAAGAAAGAGGGAAACAGAGCACTATTTTGCCATTAGAGTTTTAGATTGAACTTCACACAATGGATTTTGCGACAGAAATAAAGGATGAATTTTATGGGAGGAAGAAAAGATGGATTTTTGTTGTAGTAAATAAAAATGAAGAATGGATTTTGTGGTAGTAAGTAGGAAGTAATTATGAATTTTGTCATATTTTGATGATTTTGATATAGTAAGGATGAATATGGTGTATTAAATATAAAATATTGATGCAGTAATTCGCTCATGTGGTCGGAGGTTTTGAAAAATGGCTGAAAATTAAGCATTGAGATAAATAAATATAATTTATATGTATAGAGTGCAAAGTGTCAAAAAAAATTATTTAGTGTACAAATTAAAACATTCTTTTAATTTATGGTACATTAAGGTTATTTAGTCTATATGTATATACATTAGTGCTACATATACATATATATATTCTTGTAAAGTGCCTTCATGGAAATCTTAAGCCTTCGTGGAGATTAGTGCTACAAAGCTCAAGTACAATGAAATTTTACTGAACCTTTTGATATTGCTATTGAATTGTAAATACATGCATACGTATATAAATATACTATAAAGAGGGGGAGAGAGAGAGAGAGAGAATTAACAGGGAGATGTGGATTTGATTCGCACTATATTTTGGGGGAGATTAATCAATCAACTCAGCAAACCTTCATCACCAAGTCGAATTAACTTAGATCTGATTCGTTCTTTAATTTGGTTATAATTTCAACTTTGATCTGAGTTTTTTCAAAAATAAAATAAAATTAGATCTGAGTTTAATTTCATCTTAGATGTGAGTTTTCATATTGATGTGTACCTGATTCTAGGTTTAATTTAAGTTTAAATCGAGTCCGTAAAAGTCAATATTAATAATATAAGCCAAGACTCAATTGTTGCGGTTCAAGAACATGAAATTAGGTGTTTTTTTTAAGTATAAAGAAAGGTCGGGGGCAAAGATGTCCGAAAAAAATGTTTTGGGATGGAAAATGGATGGTGTCAAAAATAAGGGTTATGTCTAATAAAAAATAATTTGGAGAGTTTACTCAAATATAGTTATTAACGTGAGCGATCAAGTCAATAAACTCCTTTCTCTCTCATTATCTTTTTTGAAAAGAAGTTTAAACAAAAAAACAAGAAATTATTAGAATTTGAAATATACCTTTAAAATAAGATCTATTGTCAATATAAAAAAAGAAAAAATTCAAAAGAAACTATTAGATAATTTATTTATTTAAAAAAAAGCACATTTTTAAATCAATGTTACTACCAACAGTAATGATAAGGAAATTCATTTTTTTGAAATATTTAGTTTTGTATGTTTGGTGAATGATTGGTGATGGCAAATGGCCCACACCATCCTTTATTAAAAAATAATAATAATTTATTTATTATTTTGAAAACTTAAAGGGCTTGTTCAGTTAGTGTTTTGAGTTGAATTTTTAAGTTGAGTTTTTAAAATATGGTGTTTGGTAGAATTTTGAAGTATGTTGATAAGTGGATTTGGTTTTTTTTTTTAGTTTTTTTCAACCAACTAAAAATCTCATAAAAAAATTTCAAAAAATAGTCACAATGAATCTTATTTTATAGATCTCGATGAGTATATTTTAAATATATTTTTTTTATTTAATTTTGATTTTTAAATTTAAAGTTATAGTGTTTTAAAAAAAATTGGAGAGAGAAAGTAAAGTGAAATAAATTTTGGGAAGTGTGAAAGTATAATTGATTTTGAGTTGAGTTTTTAAAATTTGGAGAAAAAAAAATAGACATGGACCAAACAGGCCCTTTTTTTTAAAGCACATTATTTTTGTAAACCAATATGTTACCACCGATGGTAACATCTGTTTATAATAAAGTACATTAATTTTTTCAAATTTTGATTTTTGAATGCATTGGTGAATGATTATAGATAACAAAATGACTCAACTCAACTTTAATAAGGTGGCAAAATATGTTCAAATTTAAGTATATCATAAACGATAGTAAATTCAAGTTTTAAAATTGAAAGCCATCTTATTCTAGTAGGGTCCATTGTATCTTTTGGGTTGCTCGTTGTTTAAATACTAGGTATTTTTTTTTCAAATTATCTCATTATTTTCTAGTTTCTAAATGTTAATATTTTTATTTAGCCGTGCCATTTGGCACGGGCAGTTTACTATAAATTAGTAAAAAAAACCACCCCGACCTAAAAGAAACTCGAACCTATGATCTCCTTATATTTGGATGAACATCTTTACCACTACACTAACTTACTCAATTTCATATGAAAAATTTGAGTTTTATGAACTTATAATTCAAATTCTTGACATAAATTATAACATACCTTATAACGTTAATTTATCGATTCAGGATTTTTTAAAATAAAGGGTAAATGACCAATAAGCACAACGTACTTTACCCCGTTTTTCAGTTATGCCAACTAATTTCATTTCTTATCAAAAGTACCATTAAACTTTTTCCGTTATTTCACTTAGGTCCAAATCATAACTTCCGTCAATTATTTTAACGGAATGCTGAGTTGGCATTAAACTTTTCCATTTTTTTTCAAAAATACCATTAAACTTTTTCCGTTATTTCACTTAGGTCCAACTCATTTTCTCTCTCTTCATTTTTTTCATTCCGGCCACTCCATTAATTCCGGTCACCTCCATTTTTTTTCATCTTCTTCTTTCATGAACCCTCCGGCCATCTCCTCAATTGATGACGACTCACCGGAAATGGAGTCGCCGGAAAAAATGAAAATGGAGTCGCCAAAAAAATGAAAATGGAGTCGCCGGAGTTAATGGAGTGACCGGAATTAATGGAGTGGGCGGAAATGGGTTTAAAATATTAGAAGATAAAAATTGGAGTGGGCGGAGAAAAATGGAATCGCCGGAAAAAATGAAAATGGGGGGAAAAAATGAAAATGGAGTCGCCGGAGTTAATGGAGTGGCCGGAAAACTAGAGTTCATGAAGGAAGAAGATGAAAAAAAATGGAGGTGGCCGGAGTTAATGGAGTCGCCGGAATGAAAAAAATGAAGAGAGAGAAAATGAGTTGGACCTAAGTGAAATAACGAGAAAAGTTTAATGGTACTTTTGAAAAAAAATGGAAAAGTTTAATGCCAACTCAGCATTCCGTTAAAATAATTGACGGAAGTTATGATTTGGACCTAAGTGAAATAACAGGAAAAGTTTAATGGTACTTTTGATAAGAAATGGAATTCGTTGGCATAACTGAAAAACAGGGTAAAGTACGTTGTGCTTATTGGTCATTTACCCTAAAATAAAAAACAACCAACCAAACGAATGGGGCCATTTTTATAATTATCTTTTAGTTATTTAGTATGTGTATCCATATGAGAAAATGATATGTACCATACAATATGTATCAAAAGTTATAACCCAATAAGTTTGAAACATATACTTGTATTAAAGTATAGGCAAGATAAAATGATAAATGATGAAAATTAGTTGAAAGTTATTTCGGGAGATTTTTTGAAATGAATAGCCCTAACCTTATGGTCATGGGTTGAAACTTTATAACCAGTTAGAGTAACTATGCATTTTATCAATAATTCTTGACAGACACAGTCTAAAGACATCATAAATGACGCATTATTATATCACATGCTTAATGATCAGCATTGTATTTTGCATAAATATAATCTTGATTAACCCATTAAATTAAAAATTGTATTAATTACATGTCATTGTCTCTCTTTAATGATATATCTTTGTCATGTTCACTTTCCGTAAAACTACTCTTATTTTAATATAAGGTTAATAAAAATAGTTTCGGTAAACTAAGCTAATTGTGATGACCTCAATTTTAAATTAGCTCTTAACTAATATTTTATTTATTTTATAATTGTAATATTTATTATGATTTTATTTGTCTCATAATTTATTATTCATTATTAGCAATTAGTATCACATTTGTGTGAAAATCTATAATTAATTATGTGGTAGGATTGGTGAATTAGTTAATTTAGTTATTGTTGGTTTTAAAAACTGGAAAGGTATTTTAGACCACACAATCAAATGATTGATACAATAAATGCAGCAAACTAAAAGAGTCAAATATGTATAGAAGAAGTTGGCCTCGTATGAAGATACGGGTTAATCTTCCTCTGTGGAATAGAGCTAGGAGCTCGGTTTGCTTTGTATTAATGATAAACAAACAAGCATTACAAACTCACAAAAGCTTCTACAGCTATTTTATCCTCACAATGTTATAATAAGAATGCGCTCGAACTACGTAAGTTCTGGCTTCTCTATTCTAGGAGCTCTACTGAGTGCTCTAAGTTTCTATTTCTCTCTTATTCTTGGTTGTTAAGAAGTTATTGCTTGGTTGCTAGGTTGGTTGAGCCCTGAAATAAATGATTTATTCTCCCCTTATATATATGACACAGGGGGGAACGTGTTGAGGAGCTCTGCTCGTATGCCTAAGACCATACTCTGATCATTACCCACCCTCACATTGCTTCTCCATGAATTCCAGCTCATTAAATGCAGTCAGTGGGCATTTAATGAATGTGAGGGAAGTTCTATATTTTCTATAGAGCAGGTGGCAGTTGCCCGTACCGTTTGTCAATCACTCTGTTAGAGTGGTTAGGCGAGAACTCCAAAGCTCGTTAAAAGAGCTCTGACATTCGAGCTCCGTAATTTGTTATGCGAAATCAATCTTTAAATAGGTGTTCAACTCATGAAGAGCTCCGTTCTTCCTGTAGTGCTCGGACAAAGCTTCTTAGAGCTCCTCTTGTCATGACATGAGAAGTTGTTGATGTGGGTGGCCACGTGTCTTCTCATAGTTGGCTGAGTAAACTAGGTTGTTAATTTACCCCATCAATTATTATTAAAACTGAATTACGATCATGTTATATGTTGGTATGATAAAGTCTTATCTTGAATAATAATAATACAATTCAGAAAATTGATTTATTTATATTTACATTATATTCTATATTTTTTATGAATTTAAGTAATGTGTGAGTAACTTTATTGTTCATATATGTTTATTAGAATGTACATGTAATAATAGTTAACAATTGGTTGAGTTAATTGTGGGAGCATAATTTCAGAACATCCACTTGGGCTGAGTATTTAGACTCGGGCCTAGGCCCAAAGAAGTCAGTCCACAACTGGAAAGGCGAGGCACAGCCAATAGGCCCAAAATAAACAGCTTGAGACTGCTGACCGCACAAAATGCCTTAGCCAAGTACAGCTTCGAGCTCGGCAGAGAATAGTGATGCTGAGATGGGCGTGTTGATGAATGAAAATGTGACACCTGTATGGGAAAGTACTACCGGTGTTAGTTGCCGATATGGGTGTTCTGGCAATGAAACTCTTACACCTGTAAAGCGTCATTTTTCCTATGGATAAAGACACACACTTAAGGGTGTTCAAAACCCAAACCGGACCAATCAGACTAGCTAAATTGAACCAAAAAATGGATCGAACCGATTACCTTCGGTCCTTTCCGATCCAAATTTTAAAGGACTGAACCACCTCGGTCTGGTCTCTGGTTCTTTAATTTTTAAACTGGTTTGGACCGAATTGTATTGTATAATTGGCTTGCTAATTTTATAGCACTAACTCCTTAAAATGTTTCTCTTTTTTTCAATGTGGGACGTGAGACAACCAACACCAAATAGAGGAAATGATCCTCCAATTAAGTTGCATATGGGAAGTGTGAGGTACAAGAAATGATCTACAACATTTATCAAATTCAACTTATTTTTTTATTTTATTTTATTTAAGTGAAGAAAGAGTACTATTAATTCCTCATAAAAATAAAGAATTGTTAAAGAGAGAGTTTTATAAAGAGAAAGAGAGAATTTAACAAGGGCTGCCTACGACATCAACAAACACTCGGCTGAGTGATGGGTTCATCCTCCATTCAAGAATTAACATCACTATCATCTCCATATTTTGCATTGTTTTTGCTTCAAATACATAATTTGTATCTTCCACTTGAAGGTCAAAAAAAAGGGGAACATAGATCTCATCAACCAAGAAATTATAGGAAGAGGAAAAGATCCATAGCATAAAGTTTAACCAATTTAATACACCAAGGTCATATTAAGTACATATATATTTAATGGAAACTTAGTTCCAGAATTGTTTAATATTACGTATAGACCGAACAATTTTTTTTATGTAAAACCCTAGTGCGGAATCGGATTTTACCTTCGAGATCTCTCTAGTTTGATCTCGTCTCAGCACGAACAGGGGTTGGTGGAGACGAATTGAGAACACGGACTGGATAGAACCTCAAGATCTTCTATCGTATTCCTTTCGTCGTGCAATCCTGTACCGAGTGTGGGCTGCGGTATCACCAAGATCTCCATCTCTACTTTCTACAGCACAAATCCTAAATTCGTGAGAATTATTGTGTCGAGAGAAGAGGCAAGGCTGGCATATATATAAGGCTACGATAGGGACCCTTAGGAGAAATAAGTGTTTCGGCTTACTATGGAAAACCGGAATCCTAATTCGATTAAGAATTAATTCCTTCCATAAATTATAATTCACACTACTAGAGAATTATAATTGCACTCCCATCCTTATCTCAAAATTATATTTCGAGCTCCTTGTTATTAAATACTTATTATTCTTCCCACGTTAAGATTTTAGATAACCGTCATTTAAAATTAAATTACTGACAATTATATTTAAATGACTTCTTAATCCTTGAGCATATCACTTAACTTATTTGACATGTCTAGGGGTGTGCAAAAACCGAACCGGACCGAGAAGACCGACCGAATCGGACCGGACCGTAGGATTTTTTTTGGTTTTTATATATGTTGCGGGTCGGTTCGGTCTACTTTTTTTTGGACCGATCAAATTCGGTCCGGTCCTCGGTCCTATAGGTTAAAAAATCCTATAAAATCGAACCGAACCGAGTATTTGTATATTTAAAAAATATATATATATTTGCTCGTTTTAACATTGAATGTTGGCATCTTTTTTAACATTTCAATCTATTTTTTGGCACATAAAATGCTTGTGTATTAATTTTTAATGCTATGTATTTTTGTTATTGTGTATCAAATTTTTTTTTGCAAAAGTTAGCCATTTTTTTAAGACATCTTTTATTATTCTAGACCCAACTTTATTTTGCGACAGGCCCATATATCAAGCCCAGACCGATGGACCAACCGAAACTGACCTGATAAACACTGGTTCGGTTCGGTTCGGTCTTATATACATTTTTGGTCCGGTCCGGTCCAAAAAAATAAAGGACCGAAGTAGTCGGTTCGGTCCAAAAAGGCGGTCAACGGGTCGGTTGACCGACCCGTGAACACCCCTAGACATGTCAGATTAACATTATCCACCTACAGGGTTTGACATGATCAAAACTTATAAGCTTCTTAAAGGGTTATCATCAATCCCTATACCGGGACGTGGATTATGTCAATAATTAATATTCATCATACATATAGTGTCGCCATCCAATTCACGAAGACTATTGCTCCATAAATGAATCTCACTCTTAATGAGTCAAAACAACAAACACTACATATATATGTCTATTAATTATTTTAAGATTAAGAGCATAAGTAATCATAATAACCATGGAATTTTAAATTATTTTATATAGTCAGTATAAAAACAATTAACCCAAATTGGTCCTGTTCAATACACACAAAGTGTACTAGCACAACGAGTTAAAACTGTACCGTTTCCTATAATCAAGATAAACTATTAAAACTTGTGCTACAATTCTACTGATGGTTGTCCAATTTCATCTAAGATTGTGAACCAATAAACTTTATATTCCACAAAACTGATGATATGATCCTCTGTGTGTAAGCTATACTCTACACACCAAATCATCTACTATATAAAATAAAAGACACCTGCACAATATTTAAATAAATAATATAATGCAACCATTGCCCATAAAGATTCTCATTAAAATAGCAAAACCGAGTCTATATATCAAAACCAATAATAATAAAATCATGGCTTTTAATATATCACTCTAACAATATTAAAAGAGGAAAAGTCCATAAAATTAGTTTTCTGCTATTTCATTCCACTTGTTCCAGGACAATAAATATTCAACAATTTTTTATACATTTCTGTTCTTCAACATTTTTGAAAAAAAACAAAAAAGAGCAGCACTCCTTTATAACATAAGTAATGGAAAGTAATGGCGAAAGGAAGGAGAAGCAAAAGAACTTTGTCTATTCTCCCACATCGCTAGCATGAAAAGGGTAAAGGAAGGGGGAGCAGATATAAATAATAGGCTTTGAAACAAAGTGGTTTATATAAAGTGTGGGCTTTGCTATAATTTCTCTCATTGTAGTGTGGGCCTTTTGTCCATATACTGTTGAGTGAATTTATTATCTTAGTGAAAAATTAGTCTTTAATATTAATAATTAACAAGAAGTTGAGGTGCAGTAAAATGCTTCAGATCGATTGGATCGATGAACCCGGACCATTAAAATCGGTCCGATCTGATTCGATTTTTATTATTTAAACGGTCCACTCCAGTCTGGTCTTTAAAATTATAGGACAAAAAAATTTGGTCCCGTCTAGAACCAAGGTAAACGGTCCAGTCTGCCGGACCGTGTACACCCCTACACACGCCACACGTGAGGAGGGGGATGATTGCTGATCAAGCAACGCCCCTTTTAGTCATTTAATTCTTAACCTAGCTAAGCATTGTAACCCTAATTCTATGATTATAAATAGAAAGGGATGGCGGAAAAATAGGACACACCCTCTGGGCGCTAAGATAAAAAATATTCTCATACAGAAGACCCTAGAAAATGATCCATGTAATAAACTTTTGAGTAAAGAAAGAAACATAAACACACACCAAGGGAGGACGTACCACTGGACTAGGAATAATAGCCACCAGGGGAACCTACCCACACAACCCAAAAAACTCAGTCTCATCCATTTGCAATTTTACTGTTCATCCGCCACCTTTAGTATTTGTTACCGATTCTGTCAGTCTTGGGCAGATTCCCTCATCTATAAATTCATTTTGGGCTTGGTCAGATTTACGCCACCCACATTAATAAACATATTTTTAGTATTCAACTTAAATACATATTAGAAGAGCATAGGAGACAGCTTTTCTCACTGCACAAAAGATAGAAGAAGAAGCCCTAAACCTACGTATAATCAAAGAGACGAAAGGAGAAAAGACGGAAAAAGAAACTAGGGTTTTGATTCTCTTTATCGACGTTATTGTATTCTTCAACATGTGAGGGAAACATTCAATTTATAGTGACGTATTTAGTTAATTTATATTTTGTATCATAAGCCATTAAACCTTAATAATTAATCATAATTATTATACATACTATTTGGCTAAATATTCCAAAAAAAAATAAAATTCTGTATACATGATATCTCTAATACGAGAAATAGTCCCAAAAATTTCTATACATGATTTCTGTAATTTGCAATTTCTATTTGTTTATGATATTTAAGAAAATATCCAATATCTAATATGTAGTAGTATACGTGATTTTATAGGTAATATTTGAGTAAGTATCCCTATATCCAAAATCATTATACCTGCTATCTAGATTCCAAGTTATTTGACTAAAATTTGACAATGAAATACATTTATGTCTAATTTGGATTTTAGATATCATTCATCTAAATTCTCAGTTCTCAGTTATTTGAGTAGTATTTATTTAAGTAATATTGAAATACAATACGTTTAAATTGGGTTTTAATTCCTAGCTATTTGAGTACAAATATTTATGATGGCATATAATTTGTGACTATTTGAATAATTTGAGTTACATGAGTTATTACCTCTGAGTATTGTTATCTTTATTATTTGAGTATGAGTACATTAATTTAGTTACCTACAAAATTAATAATTAACATTGGAATACAATACAATAATTATTTGAGTAATATCTAACACTGGAATAGTATTTGTGATATGGGTTTCTAATTCTCATAATGTGGGCATATTTGAGTAGCGTTATGTCTGAGTAATTTATGACCAATGGATTATGATTCCAAATACTTTTTATGGGTTATGATTCCATAATTTGGTTACTAACTCAAAGTAGTAATCTAATGTTGAAATACAATGTATCAATTACCCTAAATTTGAGTCATACGTATAGTATATTTTGTTGTGACTAATACTAAGATATTTTAAGCGATAAATTCATGGAGAATTAAGGGGTTACTCACCCTATTTATATGATTGAAGATGTATGTTTCTTCTTAATTATGTGTGTAATTATGTTAACTACATTTGGATGGTTACGATTGCTGTTACTAAGGAAATTACTTGTGAATGTGGTGCTAACATTATAGTATGGTATGAAAGAATGAAAAATATTATATGGAATCTAAAATGAACTAGAAATGAGTATACGAAAAATTCCATAAAGTTCTGCCAGTACTCCTTAGATTATTTGTGATTGGGCTTGATTTATAAATTTGGACAAAAAGTCCCAAAATTTTTGTGAAGAAAAATCTTGATGTATACCAGTTGAATTTCATGGATTTTTTATTTTACCCGTATGCCAGATGGTGGCATGTTAAGTTTGTTGTACTCATTCTATTGTTGAATAAACGAGGAAATCATGATTTTACCTAATAGAAGGGCGAGTCTTAGAGCTAAAATGTATAGTTAGCCTTCTGAAAAAGGTAGGAACCTTAGACGATATGCATGTGCGGGTTCCAGTTCGAAGTGTCACTGTCTATACGGGGAGACACAAGGCAGGATGATCTGTGTAGGCTATGTGAGAGTATGGCAAGGTGGTAAAACTAGGGTGCACACACTAACTTTGGTCAAATGTAGGTCTAGAGTCAATAAAGACTGACAAGTACTAATTCAAGTTAAATAGTACTATATGTATTTATTTTTGAATCATGAACTACATGGACATGTAAAATTTGTAGTTTAAATATTTTGTTGGTTGTGTTTTGTTTGATGAGATTGAAGTGGTTAACGTATTCAGAATATTAAGCCCTTTACTAAGCACATGTAAAACTGTGTTCCTAACACTTTTTATGTTTTGAGTTTTCTAAGAAAATAATGTTTACTACATCAAATAAATTGTTTTCAATTGTTAAAAATTTAGATATATTTTGTATATTATGTTACCAATACACTATTTTAGCTCTTAAACGTGCTATTTTTATTTTCCAGGCTTATGATTGTTGGAAATAATATTCTGCACATCTTTCGTTCTTTAAGTTTTTCAAAAATCTATCATCTAAGAAGTGAAAACTAGATATTTCAGTTCTGCCTAATAATTGAATTATTTTCTAATAATATTTTGTGTAGGGAGGTGCCCCCTACTAACACATCTCCAGGGCGGGCCTACCCTAGTATGAATGTAGTTGTCAATTTAAACAAGTTAGAGAAACACAAGAAACTACTTGCTACCATGAAATGGGAAACTACCTTTTTGACCCGGGTGGAACTACTTGTCTTGTTTTCTCGTATGGTTATGCATCTTTTACTAAGGATTTATAATTGTTTTTTTCAATAAGGTTGTATGGTTCTCTCATACTAGTATTTTATACTGACCCAAGTTGTCTTTGTTTTTCTTGGGTACATTCTTTTTGTGAGCGTAACTAAGGGGTTTGCATGAGCTTACGTGCTTTGTAATCGTGCTAAGATATATGCTTGAAGTTTGCTTATTTCATACATTTCTTTTGGTTTGATGTACTTGGGAAGTGAGAGCGATTTAGATGTACTTTGGCCAAATATTTTCGTAAAGCAATGTATTTTTCTTTATTGTAATTGAACTTTTGTATATATAAGTTTGGACATTTCAATTTTATTTATTCTGCAAAATAATTATCTAAAAATAAATTATTGTTTTTTATATTTTATATTTTTTATTTTGGTTTTCGAGCACTAGTTTAAAGGTAAATGTGATACCCTGTAGTTGGATGGTCGAGTACGTGTAGATTAATGGGTACTCAATGTCCAAAAATTGGGGCGTGACATTAATAATATGTTTTTTTTTATAATTCTCATTCTAAATTAGATTTGCTTTCATATATACATCTATAGTATGTTTCAATGGTTATATACAATATTATCATTCAATAAATCCATAATATAAGGCCAAGAGTAAATCATTCAGGCATTCATTTGAGTATACATAGATACTTCTCCAAATTTACAATAATGTATAGAATATTATGTTTGCCTTTTACCAAAATAAATATGATATTTTGATTCAAGCTCTTAGCATTATAATCTCAAATCGCTAAAGTGAAATTGATGAAATGATAAAAAGTTAAACTAAATGGATTGGTACAAAATTGTTCTATTAACTTCAATTATAATTCATCACTATAAAATATTATCAATATATTAATTCAATACTTAAGTTTTTATATCAACTTTTTACATGGAGTGGAACAACTCGAAGTCGTGTTTCATAAAATGATAGAAGATCATAATATATTTAAACAATTAGTAACATTCGTGATTTATTCATGTTTTGTGATGATTAAATATTAAAAAAAAATCCACATCCTCTTCTTTTTTAATTAACATGGTACCTAATAGTTTGGCCTTATAGTTTTTTTCTTTTTGGGAACTTGTAATTTTAGTCTTTTGAACTCAGTTAGTGCGGGTCAGTGTGTCAAACATCATTGAGTTATTTCAGGTTATTTATCTTTCGTTAAACATACTAGTAATTCCATAGAGCATGCTAGCGCCTGTTAGATTACTTTGTATATTTCTAAGTTTTTGGTTTGGTTATTTCAAAATATATATATGCATTCATTGAGTTTTTATTTTGTAAAACTATTTTTTATACAAGCGATACATGAATATACTTAGTGTTTGGTCATTGGAGAAATGATAAGTTGCAAAGAGACTATTTTTTTTTCAACTTCGCTACAACCTAGGTGTTAACAATAAAGATGTAACTCTTTATTACTATTTTAACTATTTTAGTGACTTGACAAGTTGCTTGAAATTCTTGATTATTCTATTTCCCAATTTTAACAATGTATATAGGTCAAATATGATTTTTTTTACTTGGAACCTAGTTCTTTATTATATTTAAAAAAGAAGTTGCTTAATTTGGTTATGACACAAAATGTTTGATGATTTTCCAATTTCGCCCCTTTCATTATCATATTGAAAAAATATATAAATTTGAGAGTATAAAATTTCCAACCAATTCTGGTATTTATTCGTGTAGAATTTGAAAAAAAACTCCAAAAATAAAAGTTGTAGATCTCTGAGTTAATTACGCGTAGGCAAAAACCTTGCATCAATCAAAATTCGAAACACAAAGTTATGACAAAAATACGATTAATACGCTAGTGGATCGGGTTTGAGCATGATGCAGATATTAATCAAATGGGGTCCTTAATCTAGATGGCAAGTGACGAGGTTTTTGCTCATGCTTAATTCAGTGTTCGAATCCCGCGCCCAACAAGTTTATGCTCTATTTTTAATTATTATTTTTAAGCTAACCTGAGAATTTGAGCTGGAAGACCAATTGGTTCCACTTTCTCCTCTCTTCCTTTCAAATGTTCTTTTCAAATGTTCTGTGCCCACCATTTTTTTTCTAGCCAATGAAGCAAGTCATATTAATTATATGAAATTCCATCCCCAAAATGAAATAAAGAAATCAATAATATATGGAGGTTATACCATGGCCAAATTTGGTTCATTACGATTTGATTTGGGGAAGAGTTAACGTGAAATAGAGTGTTTTAGAATTTGGGGAAGAGAGAACATGTATAGAGAGGTAGAGGAGCAACGGTCGAAATTACTTTTAATTTTCATAAAATATATATGTTTAATTTTGAGATTCAGCGGTGGAAATTGCTATACAACGGTCAAAAGTTAGTTTGAATACTTCAAATATAGAACAAAAAAGGAGAAAAAATTAAGGTCTTGTCATTCTTTTTGGAACTTTTTAATTTGCGGTGGGTAATATTTTTATTAATAGGTTACGGTCCTGTCACTAAGGTAATTATGTGTTCGCTAAGTTATATTTTTTGTGACAATGTGTGCAAGGCTATTTTTGTTTCCAACATAAATACTTATGTTGTATATTATTTGGATTATTTTCTTTTATTTTTATTTTTTTATTAATAAATTAGTTAGTTTATTTTGAATTTAAAAATGTCGATTGTATTTTAGTTTTTAGGTTTTTGAGAGCACAGTCGACATATTTGAATCGACATCTTCAATAATTTCTGAATCTCCATATTATCAGAGAGAGTTTTATGAGAGAGGTTTAATTTCTTTCTTCCCTTTAGACTTGTATTGAAAAAGAAACGGAGTTAAGTAATATTGGCATCGCAATTTTTGATACTCTACATAACCGTAAATTTCTTTCAATCTTTTTCTTAATTTCTTTCAATTAATGTTCATTAATGCTTAGATTGTTATTTAATTATGTGTTTGAATGTGATTGTTGATTGAAATTCATATTAAATTTATAATTTTTATTAGAATTTTTTGTAGAATCCTGCGTAAAACCCTAAAAAATTGTGTTTTCGTATTTTGATTATAACTTTTTTGTTTCTTGGCCTTTTTGATGATTCACCTATCAAAACGATTGTGATTTAATTCTCTACAAAACTCTACTGATTTGGAATCTCAAATCCCAAGATTTTCAAAAGTCAGTAGGCCATTTGTGTTGCTGGCAAATTGTTTATTTTTTCAAAAATGTTCAGCCCATAATTTCTATTTTGCGCATGTTAATAATTTTCGATAACTTTAAGGGTGCGGTGCGTTTGATTGCAAGTATGGAATTTTCATGGAAAGAAAATAAGTTCCAGATAATTGAATTGCCTAGATTTAAGTTGCAGAAAAAATGTCAATTAAATGTGTTTGATTGCCTTAATTTTCTTCCCCGAAAATATTAGTTGTATTATGGCATTTTAATTGTAGAAAAAATTATGAGTATTTTTTTTTACATAATTTTATAGTCATGATGGATCCTCTTTAATTGATCGTAATGAGTAGATTTTAAATATTAAATTTTTATTAAATTTTGATTTTTTTAGTTTAAGTTATAGAATTTTTAATGTAAAAAATGGGTAAAATTTTGTCTCAAAAAATGTGCAATTGCCTGAAAAATAAATATAAGCCCCCCTTCCACCCCCCCCCACAAAGAAAATATTTTCCTTGTTTACATGGAAAAGTACATGAACAGTGTCAAAAGTGGGACTTTGACTGAAAAGAAAATTTTGACAATCAAACAGCACATTTTGACTGGAAAATTTTGACTGAAAAATATGGCCAATCAAACGCACCCTAAAATTTTGAGTACATTTATATGCTTAAATTATTAATTACTTTTTTTTAATTTCTAAATTATATACACTGTTTTATTTGTTTGTTTTATTATCCATAAATTTATTAGATATGATTAGCTAGTTCGTTAATTATGCGTTCGTAAGGAACGAGTACGCCGACGCGATAATTGCTTAGACCCGAATTCAATTATAATTAACTTTTTTATTGGTTAATAGGTCATTATCAATCTGATTTTTATTAAATTATTATCCTAATATGCTAATCACATATTTTTATAATAAATTTAATAAAATCTTTTCGACAAAAGAACGAAACTAGTTTGAATCGTTGTTTTGGCGCTAATCCCTAACCGATCGAGTTAGAGAGCAGTCTATACTCTCTAAATTAATTGGTTTTGTATATTTTTAAATTTCAAACTAGAGCGCGCTTTTTTTTGGTATTTGTTTTAATCCTTTTTTTTGATACCGAAATCGCTAATTTTGTGTTTCCACCATCCGTTTTAATTCAAATTTGATTTCAATCACGTTTTAACCTATTTGAATTAAATTTTAGTAATTACTTGATTTTTCTAAACTCACTTTTAATAAAAAAAATTGTAGTGTCAAGTTTTACTTCATTTTAATAAACAAGTGTTTTTAGTAAAATTAAGTAATGTGAATTGATTCAATAATTAGTATTGGTACGTATAGTTCATGTTATGTATGAATTATTGCGAAAAATACAAGTTTATGAGATCAATTAGCTTGTGAAAAGTAAACTGATTTTTAAAGAAAAATTAATTAAAAATAAATTCCCGGTCCACCGAATTACCCATTATGTTGCCCGAAACTTATTGATACCCCTATCTCTTTTTATTTTTAATTTTAGTAAAAGTTTTTCACGCATTTAATTAATTTAGTACGCTATTTTTTTTATTCATTTGATTGAGCCTTTTTGCATGTTCATTTTATGTTAGTTTAGTTAACGATTTACGTTAATTTCTCTCCATATTGCATATTTTATATTTTTTTCTCATATTCTTTTTGAAAGAATCTTTCATAACTTAAAGAACTACCCTCCTCCCCGTAGATCGACCTCAGACTTATCAAGTATTTATTACTTGACCGACTATCTGCACTTGGGTGTAATAACTTATATTAGTTTTGCCAAGTCACCAATCCAATCTCATTTTGGGTTTGGTCAGATTTTTGCCACCCACAATAAATATTTAAGATAGAACCTATAACCTTAAGGTTAATTGTAAAACCTTTCAACCATTGAACCAACAATATTTTCAAACAAAAAAATAACTTATGCAATTAACACAATATATATGCATCCATATATGGTTTAGAAGTGTAGAAAAATTAGAAGGTTGTTAATCATCAATAAACATTTTTTACTATGTACACTCTTTATTAATTAAAAGGGTAAAATATATTATCATCAAGACTTAGGGTGTGTTTGATTGGGAGTATTTTCCATGGAAAATATCCATTTTCCACTTGATTTGACAACTTAAGGTGTTTGATTGGCTTTTTTTTCTAGGCAATTGAATTCCCACTTTTGGCTCACACACTTACATTTTCCTTGTAAACAAGGAAAATATTTTCTTTGGGGGGGGCTAGTTTTTATTTTCCAGGCAATTGCACAGTTTTCGAGACAACATTTTACCCATTTTCTACACTAAAAATGTTATAACTTAAACTACAAAATTCAAAATTTAATAAAAAATTTATATTTAAAATCTACTCATCAAGATCAATTAAACAAGATCCTTCACGACTATAAAATTATGTTAAAAAAAATACCCATAATTTTTTCTACATTAAAAATGCCACAATACAACCAATATTTTCCGGGTAGAAAATTAAGGCAATCAAACACACTACACTTCATTTTCCATGCAACTCAATTCTAGGCAATTCAATTACCGGTAACTTATTTTCTTTCCATGCAAATTCCACGCTTGCAATCAAACGCACCCTTAATATAAAGTGGGTCCAAAATTAATTTTGTCCTTTTATCATAAAACCATCAAAATCAAAATTTTAACTCGATAGTAAAAAATGAAAAGAAAAATTAAAGAGATATAGGCACATATGCAAATTTGATGATTTTTTTCTCAATCCACAAATTTATTGAACTTGAAAATTTTAATTGTGACTCAAAAGATGAATAAAATAGTTAAAGGGGATTATTAGGTTTTTTGTTGTAACGAGGAATATTTTATTTATAAAAATTACTCCAATAACCCTATAATATGTCGGTAACCTCCCTATCTATCCACCCTTATTGTGATGATTGTTGTGAATTCATAAGTTGTATAATAAACATTGTATTGTATAAGAAAAATATGAATTTATTAGTCCGTCAACCATTGTGAAATCACCATTGGATGCGCAGAGGGGTACAAGTGGAACACCGGAACTTGCAACAACACGCTGCGAAGTGCCACGGCCCCATATTGACGACATATACCGTCCCCAACGTGATCTCAAAGCTCGTGGCGGGATTTTCATCCACCCTTATTGTGATGATTGTTGTAAATTCACAAGTTGTACAATAAATATTGTATTGTATAAGAGAAATATGAATTTATTGGTCCGTCTATCTTTATTGTGACAATTGTTGTGAATTTATAAGTTGGACGATAAATATGATATTGTATAATAAAAAGATGAATTTATTGCTTCGAAATTATTATAAAAAGATAAGGACTAAAAGTTTAAAATAGTTAATAGGGAAACATGATCAACAATATACCCACTGTGCTACAAGTGCAAGTAGCTTTTAAATTTGAAGGAGTGTAAATTATTAGGAACCAGACAATCAGAAATAAGTGGTGGGCCAAGATAGGGAGGAACAAGTTTTAGAGGCCCATAAGCAATTAATACTATTGTTCCATACTCCAAGGACATCAGATTCCCACCTCAATCAATCATCATCATCATCTAAACAGTTAAACCATCAATTGCTGTAAATGTAATTTAATACATACAATGAAGTGTGAGAACATTCTTAGACGGAGAATAAAACAATGGACTTTTGGATGGGTGGGTAATGTTAGATTAGGTTAAATTGACTAGGGTTAAACTAAAATCAACAACTTAATATATGACAATATCAAATCAAATTAAATTTAAACTAAGTTACGTATAATTACAATAAAATTAAGTGGTCGTCTTTATCATTTAAATCAGCCCACTTGCTCATTTATTTTAGTAGCTTATTAATTTAAATTTAATGTATTGTAATATTTTTTTGAGTAAACTACCTTAATGGCCTTTAAACTATTGGCCTAGCATCACTTTGGTCCTTAAACTAAAAAACGCGCCACTTTAACTCTTAAACTATTTGCGAGTGTCACTTTAGCCCTTTCGTCCAAATTTTCTAATTAAGTTGGACGGAAATGGGAGGCATTTTTGTCATTTCAATTATTTTTTTTTTAAAAAATAATTAGATTTTTTTATTAAAAAATATAAAAAAACAAAATAAAGAGAGAAATAAATAGAGAAACGCATATATATATATATATATATTATACATCACCATCTTTTTTGATAGAAAAAACGAAAATGATGCCTCGTTTTTCGGGTGAACCAAACACAGGCACTTTGCTCGAACAAATTTCCCAAATGTTGAATCCTTATTACGCCTTAAATACTTAATCACATTCTCCGATTTTAGATTCTTGAACTGATTAATGTAGAGAGAGAATTGGGATTGTTGAACTCATTGAACATTTCAACAAAAGAGTTATGACTTTATCCTCCCCATTGAGCTCTTCTGAGCTGAATAGTAAGTATAGGGGGCAACTGTTGGTGCAAATTAGTTGCCTACTTTACTCCACCAACCACAAGGAGACATGTCGCCGTCCACATCGGCAACGCAATATGTTGCAGTAAAAAGGAGATATGAAGAGTTATGTTTAGGCATTACAAGGAGAATGGAGCCTCGCATGAGTTGGTTACAACTCATGGGTTAATTACGTGCGACAAATTACGGAGCTCGAGTTCCAGAGCTCTTTTAATGAACTCTATAACTCTATTGCCCAACCACTATGACATAGGGGTTGATGAACGGTGTGGGCAACTGCCGCCTACTCTGCAGGATACGCAGAACCTCCATTACCTTCATTAAATGCACACCAATTGCATTTAATGCACTAGAATTTATGGAGAATTAATGTCAGAGTTGGTGACGATCAAGGCATGGCTTTCGGCCTGCTCTAGGAGCTCTCACACACGTTACCTCTAAGTTATATATATAGAAGAAGCATTTACTTCTGCCAACTAACCTAATAACTTCTAAACAACCAAGAACAGCAGAGAGGCTAACCAACAGCTTGAAGAGAGATAGAGACACAGAGCATACGATAAAGCTCTTGAAACATATGAGCTATAATTTGTGTAGCTAAAAGCATATTTTTATTGTAATATTGTGATGATAGACTAGCTATAGAGATCATTGCGGGTTTATAATGGCCACTTGGTTATATCAATAACAAGGCAAAACCGAGCTCTTAACTCTATTCCACAAAGGATGACTAATCCGTATTTTCATACGAGGCCAACATTCTGTATAAATCTTCGACTTTGTTGGCTTGTTGTACTTATTATTCCAATTATTTAACCCGATCATTTGACCGTGTGGTCTAAAATACCATTCAAGTTTTTAGGACCAACAATATTTATTTATAAAATTACATTTTTTTAAATTTTGCTCAAGGCCTAAAAATGGTCGGGACTAGCTCTACTATCTGACTACCTAAGTCAAACTTATATAAAGCTATAATGTGAATATATGTGGTGGAGTTTTTTTAAGCAAACAAAAACCATATCATTGTTAAATATTAGCTAAATTAAAAGACAAACATTTTGCACCCAAATGGGCGGATCCTTTAATTAAACAATAAACTATGTAATTGACCTAGCATATTCAGCAAAAGAGTCGGCTAAACTATGGCTCCATCTCTTAATAAAAGAAAAAGATAAAGAATTACAATGCAACTTAGCTCTACTAATATTCGTTACCACCACTCCACCCGAAGAAACACCATTTTCATGGCCTATGATTGCTTTTACCATGGCTAGATAATCTCCATCTAAAACAATGTCCATTGATCCAGCTTTAAGGGCAAAACAAAGAGCCTTTTTGGCAGCCACAATTTCCCTTTAAAGCAATGTCCCCATTTGTTTATTCTTGCAAAAAAATCCTTAGTATGGTTATGTATCACTACCTCAATACCAAAAAAATCCTGAGCATTCACCCAGGAAGAGTCAAAGTTTATTTTAAAAGTATTTAATGATGACTCCTCCCATTCAGATGAAATAGAAGAAATGTCATTATAATAGCTGTCAAATTTACAGCTTTAAAATCAGATAGCAAATTTGTTGTCCTGGTTATAATATTATTAGTAAGCTACGTTGAGCCCTCGTTAACTACTTGGTTTTACTCGTACTAAAGCAACCAAGCAATATTTATTACTAACGCCAAAACATTATAATGCAATTCTCAAATTGCTACCGACTAATCCGACCTTTCCTGAGAACATTAAGCTCGGTTTCCATGCAACAAACTCGGTGCCTGCCAAACGACCTGCATATACTCACAGTCACACAACGCATACATTACATATTCCAGCTTTTCAGCACATAATGGGCAAACCAAAAACACCCTAAATCTTCATTTTGAATAAATTTAGCTGAGTATGCGAAGTATTCGGCCACATCCTCCAAAGAAAGTATTTAATCTTATTAGGATACTTACCTTCCAATTTTTTTTGCCCCTTCACTAACATACCACGAGGATGCTCCTTGACCGCCAAATGTGCAAATAGACTCTTGGTCATTCATCGCAACATAATAGCCACTCTTTGTAGTCAAAATAAACTTATAAAATAAATGTAAAAAACACCTTCGACACAAATTACAATTATAAGATCTAAATTAAAAAATAACATTTGTATTAATTTCATTTATCATTTATCAGATATTCATATCTAATACGTTAAGGGTGTGCTAGATGCATTAAATTAAAGGGTTAGATATGATATTTAATTATATTCGGACATGATATAACAATACCGCCTTCTATGTGTGATTCGTTAATTCCTCTCTCGGTGGAATAATTTTTTTAATAAAATAAATAATATATTCCAATGTCTAATTATAATCATGTGCTCCAATATTCAATCATAATTAACACCAAATATAAAATATAATAATATAATCCTAATCGTGGAAAATTGTACTAAATATATTGTACCAAATTGTACCATATTATTGTTGGATTTTCTTAGTAATTAAATTCAAGAAGAAGCAAGGAACATGAGAAGGAGAGGAAAAATGAAACTTTATTGATCTGATAAGATAATAAGAATAAACTTTACACACTTTTTAAAAACAGATTACAACTAGTCTATTTATAAGTAGGTACTCCCACTTTCATGCCACTAATAACTAAACACTAACCAAATAGCTTAAGACCAGGGCTTACTAATTTTACTCTAACTAAATTGAATCAAAAGATCTAAGTAGACGAGGCTAAAGACTTAATCAACTAACTAACTAGCACATAATATGGATTACACATCAACATCCCGCCTTAATCCAGATTCGACAAAGTAGTCATCCCCATCTTTCGCTTTAGCTTGATGAAAGCGTCATACTTAAGTGGCTTGGTGAGGATGTCTGCTACTTGATCTTCAGACTTGCAGTACTCCAATTCTATATCCTTTTTTGCAACTTGGTCTCTCAGAAAATGATAGCGAATGTCAATATGCTTGCTTCTTCCATGTACAGTGGGATTCTTCGCTAGATTAATTGCAGAAACATTATCAATTAAAATCTTTATAGCCTTCCTATGTGGAACACAAATCTGACCTATTAAATAACGCGGCCAAATTACTTGACATGCATTTGATGTTGCTGCAACATACTCTGTTTCCCAAGTTGAAAGTGCAACAATTGATTCCTTCTTAGAGGACCACGAGCAAACTGTATTTCCAATATTAAAACAGTAGCAAAATGTGCTTTTACAGTCATCTAAATCTCCTCCCCAGTCACTGTTCGAATATCCTACAAGGGCACACTTATTAGTTGAAGTATAAAACAAACCATGATCATAAGTGCCCTTTAGGTATCGCATGATTCTCTTCATGACTTACATATGAGATTGTCGAGGAGATTCTATAAATTTGCTAACTAACCTAACTCCATAAGATATATCAGGTCTTGTGCATGTTAAATATTGCAAACTGCCAATAATTTGCTTAAAATAAGTTGAGTCAATAGGAGCCCCATCATTATTCTTTGATAATCTTGTTCTAACTTCCACTAGAGTTCTCACAAGATTGCATTCAAACATATGAAACTTCTTTAAGAGATCAATAACATACTTCTGTTGGGAAATAAAAATCCCATATTCTCTTTGAACTACTTCTATCCCAAGATAATATGACATTAGAACAAGGTCTGTCATTTCAAATTTATCCATCATAGATCTCTTAAACTCTGAAATCATTCTCGGATTATTGCTTGTAAATACTAAGTCATCAACATAAAGACACAACAATAATATATCACCGGAATTATTAACTTTGACATATAGAGAATGCTCGGATGGGGCATTTTTCAAAACCTATTTTACTGAAGAAAGAATCAATGCACTTGTTCCATGCTCTTGGTGCTTGTTTCAAGCCGTACAAAGCATTCTTCAATTTATAAACTTTATCTTCTTTTCCCTTTTTCACAAATCCCGGCGGTTGCTTGACAAAAACTTCCACATCCAAAGGACCATTTAAAAATGCCGACTTCACATCTTTGGTGAACTTTCCAATAATTATATGCAGCCAAAGAAATAATTAATCTAATAGTTTTAATTCGAGTAATATGAGAGAATACTTCTTGATAGTCATAACCCTGCTCATATACCTTCGCCACCAATCTCGCATTGTGTTTCTCTATCTTGCCATCTGACTTTCTTTTTGTCTTGAAGACCCACTTCACATCAATGGCTTTGTGTCCTTGTGGAATATCTGTAAGCTCCTATGTGTCGTTCCTTTCTATAGCATTTATTTCTTCGGTTATGGCATTCACCCATTTGGAATCTCGATTTGCTTATTCAAAAGTCATTGGTTCACAGTCTGCGAACATAGAAAAATACACGTAATCTCCATCATCCGGATAGCATTATCAGAAATTACCTCAAAATCACGCAACGTAGTTGGTGGCTATCGTTGTCTCCTTGGTCTTTCATTTTCTGAGAAAGTAGGTAATTCTTGAGTAGAGATTGGCGAAGCCTCTTGATTTATGGCGGGAGTAACAACTTCAGAAGTTTCTTTAAGGTCAGAAACGAGGTGTTTACTTGGATCATCATGCATTTCTCCACCCTATTTCTATAACTCATCTTCGGAAAATGTCATGTCCCTGCTTACAATAATCTTTTTGTCACTGGATTATATAGCTTGTAGCCACCACATTTGTAGCCAATAGAGATGGTTTTCACCCTCAGTCATCCAACTTTGCCCTTGTTTGCACTGGAACATGAGCATAAGCAATTGATCCAAACACCTTCAGGTGCTTTACACTTGGCTTATAACCACTCCATGCTTCTACGGGAGTAAAATCTGGGACACTCCTTGTTGGAGACCTATTTAATAAACAGACTAAACACGACACAACTTATGCCCAAAAAGAATTAGGCATACCTTTGGCCTTCAACTTGCTTCTCATCATGTTCATTATCGTTATGTTCTTTCGTTCGACAACTCCATTATGTTGTGGAGTATAAGGAACGTGACTTCATGCTTGATTCCCTGCTCTTCACAAAACTTAAAAAATTCAGTAGACACATACTCACCCCCACCATCAGTTCGCAACACTTTAATAAGCCGACCACTCTTCTTTTCGACATGAGCTTTGAATTTCTTAAAATACTCAAAAAATCAATTTTTCTTTGCAGAAAATAAACCCAAATTTTTCTGCTATAGTCGTCAATGAAGGTAAGGAAATAGTTATTATTCCCAATTGACAACGTGTTCATCGGGCCACATACATTGGAATGAATAAGCTCAAGCGGTTATGCTGCACGCTAATTTTCTGCAGTAAAGGGCAGCCTACTTTGTTTTCTAAGAGTACATGCTTCACACAACTGATCATGATATGAATGCTTGGTAAACCAGTCACCATATTTTTCTGAGCAAGCAGCTTTAAACTATGAAAATTTAAATGTCCGAAACAAAGATGCCATAGCCAAGACTCATCATTTACAATAGCACTGAGGTAGGTATAACTACCAGTAGAAATATCAATTAGAAACATTATATTCATGTTTAAAGGAGCCTTAAGAATGAGTGTACCTTTTTTGTCAAAAACGAAGAGTTGTTTGTTATAGATACTCATGGCATACTCTTTTTCCCGTAGCTGACCAATGCTAAGTAGATTATTTTTCATGCCCGGCACATAAAAGACATCAGATATGTACTTATGATCTCCATTCTTTAATTTGATAAGAATATTCCTTTTCCCTATTACCGAAATTGAGGTGTCATCAGCAAATTTTACCTTGGATTTCACTGATTCATCAAGGTCAGTAAACAACTCTTTCTTGCCACATATATGATTCGTACATCCAGTGTCAAGAAACTGTGTATGATAACTTGGTGCTTCATCAGCTGCTGTAACCATTAAGAGATCATGACTATCATTGTCATCACTTTCTTGTACATATTGAGCCTTTTGATCCACTTCCTTGTATATGCACTCATTAGCATAATGTCCAAGTCGATGGCAAGAATATCATTCAACATTGGACTTGTCGTACCTCCCTTTACCACGTCCTCGACCTCGGCCTCTAGAGTTCGAGTTGTATTGATGAAGGGTATCTGATTCCCTGCTTTGTAATTACCTTGAGAGTCGTTCTAATTCTCACATCCTCATCCTTTGTTGCTGTTGTGACCCCTACGTGCCCGTCCTCTACCTCGAGAAGTACCCCGTCTTGAGTTGGCATCACTATTGCAATTAGCTCTAAGGGTGTTGTCAGAAATTCGAAAACCGAATGAACGAATCGAACCGATCCGTTGCGATCCGAAATTTTCTGAACCGAAAAAAAACCCGAAATCGAAATAAAAAACCGAATCCGAAATCGATTGATTTGGGTCGGTATGGGTTGGGGATTCGGGGTCCCCGAATTGAACCTAAAAAACATAATCTTTAAAAAAAATATTTGGTAACTTAATGTAATTACTTAAGTTGTCTTACAATACGTTGAAAAAAAAAAGAAACTTTCTTACAACATTTACATTATATAAATGACCTAACCCTATGGATTATTTACATTTATAAATAATTACTTAAGCTAATTATTAAAATAAATACATTATATAATTTTTTTGTAGTGCCTTTTGAGTAAATTTATATTTTTAGTGCAATTTTGAACTAAAGTTTTAACAATAAAAAAAAACCGAATGAGACCGAACCGGACCGAAACTGAACCGAACCGAAACCGAACTATCAAGTTTGGGGAGCATCATGGTTCAAAGTCGCGGTTTCGGTGCGTATCTCGGGCACTCAATTTTCAACTCGGATATCGGTATCGGTTTTGGTTTCGGCGATATGGATCGATTTATTATTTAAAAAGCCCAAAAAATTATAAAAAAAATATAAAAAATTTTTAAAGTATAAAATTAATAATATGGATCAATTAGATAAGCATAATAACGTTATCTAATACAAATTACATGTCTTACATCAAAATACCATCATCTGTCGCACTTGATAATATAATATTACATCATAATTCAATAAATATATAACAATACAATTTTATAAAGTACAAATATCTTAAATATAAGTTTAATTAGGCCTAGAATAATGGTATAAATTATAATTATCATCATTACTCAAGAACTCTAGTGATGAGGAATGATGATATAAAAGAGGTTGGGAATTAGAACTTGTGAGGTAAGGATGAGATGAATGGCTAGATGACCCATAAGGATGAGATGAATGGTTAGATGATTCATAATTAGAAAATTTTGGTTGACAATCATGATGATAGTACCCAAATCCCCGATAATCATTGCTACTTGAAGATCCATCATGATACGTTCCACGATCACTTCCATAATTCTAAATACTATTTTTTTTATTTCATTCCTATGATTCTAAAAAAAATTAGCAAGTACAAAAAGTGTTTTTTCTTATTAAACATCATATATATATATATATTTAATATAACAATATTTGATGAATCATTATCCCTAAACACAACAAAAAAGTATAAAATTAGAGATGTATCTACCATCATCTATATATATATATTGTATTTAAATTTGTATATGTTGTAAAGAAAAAAAAATAAAAAGAAGGAAAGATACTAATTTACACTTCAAGTCTCTAAAGTAAAACATGGAGTAACCTTTTTTTCTTCAAATTTTAGTCACTTTATTCAATTATTCAATATCAGTGAAATATCGGCGAAATATCAGTGAAATATCGGCAACTCGGCATGATTTCGGTAAAATATCGATGGTATTTCGAAATATCATCGATATTTTACCGAAATCACGCCGAGTTGTCGATATTTCACCGCTATTTCACTGATATTGAATAATTGAATAAAGTGATTAAAGTTTGAAAAAAAAAGGTTACTCCATGTTTGAAAAAAAAATGCTGATATTGTTCTAAAATAATTTGTTAATCTTTATTTAATGATAACTATTAAAAAAATGTTAATTTGTTCAATTGTTCCAAAGTAATTTATTAATTTTTATTTAATTAAATAGGCTTAATGACCTTAATCCTAAAAAAGAAAAGCTGATAAGAAGGAAGAAAAGAAACAAGAAAAATAAACGAAAAAGAAAAAAAATAAAACAAAAGAAGAAAGAAAAGAAAAAAAGCAAAAGAATCCTAAGTCAAACATTATATCTTTTTAAATTATCTAAATTATCTTTTTAAATTAAACATAATATTATTAGCATATGCAATGTGATAATAGTAATACTAATATATATTTTTTACTTATACTTATTTTTATGTAGCTGAGTGGTGGTATAATGTGGTATGGTGGTGAATCGGCTCCTAATCTCAGGCGCATTGCCATAAGAATTCTTAGTCAAAAATGTTCATCTTCTGGTTCTGAAAGAAATTGGAGCACGTGGTCAAGGGTAATCCATGCAAAATTTCGTAATCGATTAGCAATGACAAAGTTGTATAAACTAGTGTATGTGTACTATAATATGCGTTTTTTTAAAGTTAAAAATTTGATGTACATGAGTGATGCAGATGATTATTTATAACCCAGTCGACCTAAAAAATATATTTGATGATGGTGATATATTGGATGAGTGGGTAAGGGAGAATGAGGTAGGGTTTTAGAATCTGATGATTTAGCATGATTGGATGAGGGTATTGAAAAGAGCGAAGAAAAGATGGAGGGTGGTCTCCGTCGTAAGCAACCTAAAACCCCAACTTACCATTTTCTCAAGTGACGACGAGATTATGCTAGTAGTGGGGGATCAAATAATACTATTGCTGCTCGTGGTGGTTATTATGGAAGTGGTCGTGGAACGTATCATAATAGATCTTCAAGTAGCAACGATTATCGGGGATTTGGGTACTATCATCATGATTGTCAACCAAATTTTCCTGATTATGGATCATCTAGCCATTCATCTCATCCATATGGGTCATCTAGCCATTCATCTCATCCTTACCCCACAAGTGCTAATTCCCAACCTCCGTTATATCCTCATTCCTCATCACTAGAGTTCTTGAGTAATGTTGATAATTATAATTTATATCATTATTCTAGGCCTAATTGAACTTATATTTAAGATATTTGTACTTTATAAGATTGTATTGTTATATATTTATTGAATTATGATGTAATATTATATTATCAAGTGCGACAGATGATGGTATTTTGATGTAAGATATGTAATTTGTATTAGATAATGTTATTATGCTTATCTAATTGATCCATCTTATTAATCTTATACTTTTAAAAAAAATTATATTTTTTTTGTATTTTTTTGGGCTTTTTAAATAATAAATCGGTCCATATCGCCGAAGCCGAAACCGAAACCGATATCCGAGTTGAAAATTAAGTGTCTGAGTTGCGCACCGAAACCGCGACTTTGAACCATGTTAGGGAGGGTTTGGGGTACCCTAGTTTTTACCCCGACCGAAACCGAAAACACCCTAATTAGCTCTGGTGGAGACTTGACTCTGGAAGGCCTGCTTAATAAGCTTTTTAATTTGCTTCACATTCATACACTGCTCGTGTGCTTGCAACATCCCTGATAGCTCATCGATTATCATCTTTGCCAAATCATGAGCTTCTTCTATCGCCACGACAATTTGCTCAAATCTAGGTGTTAGTGACTGTAATTTTTTTTCAACTTTTAACTGCTCTGAATACTCCTCGTTGATTTTTATTTCGTTTATCAAAGCAAGAACTCAACTTACATAATCGGAAACACTTTCAGTAGATTCCATTTGTAAAAGTTCATATTAACGTCTTAAGGTTTGGAGTCTGGCCTTCTTAACTTTATCCATACCCTTAAATGACGTCATCAAGGTATCCCAAGCTTTCTTCGAAGTTGTTGCATCTGCAATCTTCTCAAAGACCTCATCATTCACCCCTTAATGGATGAAATACAGTGCCTTCTTGTCCTTCTTCTTATGCTGGTCATGGTGAGCATTTCGTTGTGCTTCAGTTACCATTTCAGCAATTTCTGAAACCCCATTCTCCGCCACGCTTAACAATTCATGGTAGTCAAAAAGCACTCTCATCTAATTCTCCATCGGTTGTAATTTTTCCCAGTTAAAATGGGAACTGAAATCTGAGTTGAGTCGTTCATGAACACCCTTCTGATACCACTGTTGGATTTTCTTAGTAATTAAATTCAAGAATGAGCAAGGAACATGAGAAGGAGAGGAAAAATGAAACTTTATTGATCTGGTGAGATAATAAGAATAAAGTTCACACACTTTTTAAAAACAGATTGCAACTAGTCTATTTTATGCAGGTACTCCTACTTTCATGCCACTAATAACTAAACACTAACCAAATAGCTTAAGACTAGGACTTACTAATTTTACTCTAACTAGATTGAATCAAAAGATCTAAGTAGATGAGGCTAAAGACTTAGTCAACTAATTAATTAGCAAATAACCTGGATTACACATCAATAATTATACCATTGCTAAAATGTATTGAAATTTGGTAATTATGCTAAAATGTATTGAATTTGGTAATTATGAAATACCGATCGATATTATACAGTACTAGATTTTTTTGGCACGATAATTGTTCTCAAAATTATTACCTACGGTATACTGTGCTATACTGAAATATTGGTATTACCGTACCGTACCATTAACAATTGTACCATTATGCCAATACTAAAATAATTCTAATATACCACACCACTTACTAATAACATTTAGATCAAGTGTTCAAATTTGAGCTAACTGAGATTTACCTTTCATTTATTTATTTCTTTTTATTCTTTTTCTTTTTGCTACATCCTATACACCCATGATGATTAATTAGCAATTCGCGATAGCCAAATATATAACATATCTTCTCTCAATCAATCAAAGGCTAATTGTATTAAACTTCAAATATCAAATATTTTTTTTCATTTTTTTTACTTTAAACTTCAATCTATCAAATATTTATCTTCATATAATTTTTTAATTGTATTAAATTTCAATCCTTCAGCTTTCAAGTATTTGATAAATGTGTATGTATTGATTATAATTTATAATGCAACAATATTTACACATAGTTTACTGCAATCGATTGCAAAATTTTAATTAAATGCAAGTAAAAATAATTTAATTTAATTGTTTTAGCAAAAAATACTCCAAGTTTTTTTTAAATTATTTTTTTAGTAATATACTATATCATACCGATATTTTAGTATAATATATCGAAAGTTGTAATATGATAATGATAATATATTTAAAATACAAAATTTTGTAAACCAAATAAAAAAAAGCAAATTTTTAATATTATATAATACCGTACACAATAATAATAATATAATATAATATTATATTGTACCAAATCCAACTAAGGCCATCTCCAATGGTGTTTTCTATTTTTGCATTTCTATCCTATGTTTAATATTATTTTATAATATTTCTATATCTATTGGCAATATATTTATATTGGTGTAGAAGGATAGAAATATGGTCTCCAATGGTGATTTCTATTGTTCAATTTCTTCATTACTTTGTCCCCTATTTAATGAAGAGAGAGAATTTAGGGGGTGTACAACATCCAATAAAAAATTTGCCATGTCACATAGAGAATTTCTATCACCATTTCTACATGTAGAAATGGTGATAGAAATTCCCAATCCCAATAGACTTCCACCTAGGATAGAAATAGAGATAGAAATGTCCATTGGAGAAGATTTTTTCTATTATTCATTTCTATCATAAAAATTTGCTTGGGTAGAAACACCATTGGAGATGGCCTAATACTCCTATCACATCCTCGTAAGGCAACCTAATGAAAATGTAGGATCAACCGTCTAATGTCAAAATTAGACATACATTCAAACCTGTCGAGGCACTAGTCTATTACCACGTTCCGCACCACCCCCAATCCCAACCTCTATTTAATAAACTCACCCTCCCAGGAAAACTTCCACTCTCTCACTCACTCTTTCTCATCCATGTCAGAAGAAAAAAAATACACCCCAACACTTCCGATCCATCTCCCTACATTACACTAACCCCTCATTCCCTCCCTCCCTCCCTCCCCCAATAACCATAACCATGGCTGCTGCACTAGAGTGCTGGTCCAGCCGCGCCAGCACCGACGAGGACATGGTGGAGCAAGTCCTGATGCGAACCCAGGACAGATCCGAGGCCGCACCCGAAAACTCCTCCTCATCTGCTGCTGCCCCTGCAACTGCCACCTGCGCATTCAAGGAGTCATCTGCGATGCAGAAGCGGCTGCAGAAGCTGAGCCGGAACGTGTCCGAGGCCATTGCCTCTTTCAAAAACTCACTTAATATTGACGGAGCCCAGCCGCCCGCCCGGATCGACAGTTGCAGGAAGCATGTTTGGGGGAGTGTTGTCAGGAACTTGACGCAGCTCTATCCTGGCAGTCAGCTTCCTGAGAAGCTTGTCTCCAATATTCGCAAGCATTATGATTCTTTACCCCTCAGGTCTGTAACCAAATTAGCATAATAAATATCACGATACATAAACTAAAAAAAATTTAAGTCAGGAAAGCCTATTGAACTTCCTCAATACTAATCTTAGAAATAATGGGAAGTGCACAATAACCGAATACTTAATTTTACAATGTTACGGTGACAGTTATATGATAAACTAAATTCCAAGGTCCAAATTACCATTAGAGGATTAGGGTTTAATTTGTACTAGTTGTTCATGAATTGCTCTTATGTGTGACCTCATGTTAATTCTGGTTTGTATTGTGTACATTATTACAGTTACGCACAAGCAGGATTTGAAATGAAAGATGTGTTTCTACACATCAAATTGATAGAGCAGGCTTCTGCAGAAGAACACTCGTCTATTTTGATACAAGAGGTATCTGAAGATGAAGTTCAGGGGTCTGTTTTCAAGCTTACATTTGCTTGTAACTCCTCAATTTCGTGGCCAGCCATGTCGGGTGCACTCGACAACGCTTCGATTTGTTGCAAAGATTCAGATTTGAGAACTTTGAGAAGAGAAGGATTCATCGTTGGAGGAGATTGATTCTTCTATTGGTTCAATCTGGGCAAGATAAGATGTTCAAACCCGGATCGAGAATGCACTAAAATCGTCTTTGAAGAAACCGAAACCTACTAGTATGAAGCTCTCGTTCGGGCTTTGTGGGTGTCAAGAAGAGAACACTAGGGGAGAGAGCTTGGAGAGATTGAAGATGATTGCAATGAACAAAATTATAATACTAAGGTTCAAGTTCAGATTCAGTTGCCATTGCCCACTTCATCAATTGTTGTTTCTGTTGATGAATGGCAAACTGTGCAAGTGGGTGGGGATGAGATTGGGAAGTGGTTATTGAATCCCGATAATCTCGAGTTCATCGATCAAATTGGGCCTAATACATTCAAGGGAGTTTACAAGGGGAACGAGTTGGAATCGAGAAGCTCAAAGGGTGTGATAAGGGAAATTCTTACGAGTTTGAGCTAAGGAGAGATATGTTGGAGTTGATGACTTGTGGGCACAGGAATATTTTGCAACGGAGTTTGCATTGACGAAAATCACGGGTTGTGTGTGTTGACAAAGTTGATGGAGGGTGGATCGGTGAATGATTATATGCTGAAGAACAAAAAAAATCTTCAAACAAAGGAAATTACAAGGATTGCCACGGATGTAGCAGAGGGGATAAAGTTCATGAATGACCATGGTGTTGCTTATAGAGATCTGAATACACAAAGGATCTTGTTGGATAGACATGGAAATGCTTGCTTGGGAGACATGGGTATAGTGGCTGCTTGCAAGAGCGGTGGCGAGGCTATGGAGTATGAAACTGATGGTTATCGGTGGCTTGCTCCTGAGGTTCGTTTCCCTATACATTAACTTTCACAAAAAAAAAAACCCCCCTAAAAAATTCAACTATTTTTCAATGAACATTTAATAATTGCTTTTACTAGCATTTTACCCCGAGTTTGATTTACAATTTTTTTTTCGATTTTTTGGCTGTCAAGAGATGAGCTTGTTAAAAAGATTGCATCGGTGATTTTTCTATGAAATTTGGGCAGTAATCAGTGATTACTGACGTTGAATGTTGGCTAGTTACCTTATAAGATTTTGCGTCATCAGGCCATGTGCTGTTTATGGAATAATTAACTGAATTGGATATCTTCTAGTACTACAGTAGCCTTTTAATGTAATCAATGTTCAAGATCAAAACTTCTTGAATATCCTGTGATTTGGTAGCTTGGTTTTGCAAAATGAACTCTTATTTTACAACTTAAGAGAAAATTGATACTCATTCCGAACGGAGAGAATATACAGTATACGCGGATATATTTTTTTATCATGATTTAGTACAGCAACATTTCCTCTTTAATCCCTTAGAAGCAATGAAGATATATTAGTTTAACTATGTACTTGAGTACTTCCACTTGATTCAATGTATGTAAGTATGGCTTTTTGCTAATTAGTCTACTTAAAAAGAGCTTTATGTCACTTATCCTAGCATCATTGATTGAGCATGCGCAACATGTCTTCATAATTGTTTCTGCTTTACCCTTCAATAGATTGTTTACCTTTATGACTTTTGTAATCACTTCATTAATTCCATTTAACAAATAATTTTGCTTTGATGTTCCACTTCCTTATAATTTGCTAGTTGATAAATCTGTGCTGTCCACCTAATGAAGCTTTTAAATCATTAGTGCAATTCTGTCCAAATGATGTTTAACCAAAACATACCTTTATCCTTTAGATAAACTAAAGGGTGGTTTTGTTATACTTCTTAAATCTGAATCTGCACCCCTTCAGGTTTTAGAAGCGTAAAAAGTCGTCTTCTTTTTATTCTTTTATTTATGCTTTGAAATTTTAAGAGGTTAACAGACATATTGCCTTAGATCCGGGCTTTGCCACAGTGGATGAAAGAGAATAATAAAATGGCCAACCAGGGTTCAATCCCTGTCCCCTAGAGTTCCCCTCGGGTGTTTGGAACGCAGTCTTCTTGAACTCTCCAGATCTGTCCATCGCTTGTTTTAAAAAAAAGAAACGTATTGCCGCTGAACTTGAGTACTCCCATCCCATTTCAAGAGCTCAGTTCGACTGTAACATTTTTCTAAGGATACTTCGAACTTTGTATGATATTGTGCGATTTGGTACATTGATACTCTTAATTTGTGATATTCCCATATAAAACAATGGGCTCTTAATTTGGGACAGAGGGACTACTAGATTTGTATGGGTTGTACTGCTGTACAACTTTGAAACTACCCTAGTGCTTTGCTAAAATATTATTTTAAAATCAATTACAAGAACATAATTTTCGAATCACATACGTTTTATATATTCAGATGGAAAACAGGCAAATTCTTCATACTCGGATTTCAGACTTCGTATTCAGACGAGAAAACAAGTGCATGCAACATATATAGTTTTCCATGAAACTCTCAACTAGCTTTGCCTATATTTGTTTCTCTTTCACCTTCTTAATATTCTTTTTTCTAGTGAATAATGGAAGTAATATAAATGTTTCTGTTTAATTACAGATCATTGCAGGTGACCCTGAAACTGTAACAGAGACATGGATGAGTAATGTATATAGTTTTGGTATGCTAGTGTGGGAGATGGTGACGGGTGAGGCAGCTTACTCTGCATTTTCACCTGTTCAAGCCGCTGTTGGTATAGCTGCTTGTGGGCTAAGACCCGAGATCCCCAAAGACTGCTCACAAACTTTGAGGTCTCTCATGATCAAGTGCTGGAACAATTCCCCCTCGGATCGCCCTCAATTCTCTGAAATTATATCAATATTAACACGCCAAGGCAACAATGTCAAAAAACAGTAAAAGGTAACAACCTTAATTTTGTGATACTAAATGTTGTGTATAAATAGCCCATTACTACGTTAGGTGTCAGAGAAGATATTCAGTACTCCCTGGAGTACAACACGGCCATGCTGATGCTCCAGGCAGGATTCACCATGCGTGCAGCGTGCTTATTTGGGCACTCACCTATTGGATCTGGAGTTTGGCCACGTGGTACTTGAGGAGTACCGAATATTTTCTGGTATTTGCCAACATGCCTAATGTAGATCTGAGAAGTTGAATTTTTCTCAGCTGAAATTGTAAGTTATATAAATCTTCTTTTTTTACCATTCTAATGAATGTCTACTCTTTAGTCTTTTGCTATAGAACCAAAAGAATAAAACAGGAAAGATAAAAGTAACATCAGCTTTTTTATATTTTTTCCTTTGGGGTTGAAAGTTCTTTGCCGGCATATGTATAATTTTGTTTGATGAGGATATGACTAGTGGGGGAACCAATCACGTTTTTTTCCTCGTATGCTTGTTGTTATTTAGTGACCAGGTCTCTAGGCATTCTCATGATAAACACGTGACAGCACGATAAACCAATGGTGAAGCTCCAAATGTAGCCCGCCATGTATGTAGGGGCGAAGGCTTGCGTGGCACTTCACTTGATTACCATGTGGTACTCCAGGAGTATTTAATATTTTTTTCCCACAAGCTTGGGATCATCCCTTTTCATTCTTTCTAATATAATATTATCTCGCTGTTCTAATTAAGATTGCACTGTTTCTTTTAGGACATTCAAACAAAGAGTCTGGTTTTCTTTTTGGGACGCAATAATATGTATCAAATCACACAAAAGTAAATAAATTTTCTTGACCATTAATTGTGGTGACACTAATGTTTTTTTAAAATTTATGACATTGAAATTTAAATGTAGACTCCTAATTTGGGATGAGTGAGTATATTCTCGTGAAAAGAAAAGGAGATGGAAAAGGAAAGGGGAAATTCACCACTTCACACTGGTGAATTATAAAAGTTTAGAAAAGGGAAAAGGTAGAAGAAAATATGATAGTTTGTCGTCTAATGGGCCTACAAGTTTTGAGCAATTTAAGGACATTTGTATTTTAGTTTCTCCATTTGTTCCTATGGTGGCTCTCAAGGGTCCCATTTGATGTCCCCTCTTGTTTAATTTTGTTTGAATGGAGGTGAGAACTATTATACACGTTTAGATATTTGAGTTTGTTCTCTTGTAATTGTAAGTATTATGGGTACACTCTACAAACCGGAACCACCCACTCCCACTTTGGCTCAAATTAAGGGCCTATTATGATTTATTAGTTTGGACGCTTTCATGTGTGATTATTAAATTACTTGTATTAGTCTTTGTTGCTACTATGGCGATCTCAAGTTTTACTCAGTTCGTATCAAATATTACTCAACTGTACTTGACTCTTTTAAGAGTCATAAACAACTTTGTTTTGGGTCATATCATCTTTGCGTCGTGTTTATATTGCATATACACCATATATAAAGTGCCTTTTGTTCTGCTTGGGTACGTTCATGCCACTCAGCTCAATGTTGAAGCTCCAACTTGGTGGCAAGCTGGTCCGGAGTTGTATAGAGTATAGATCCTGCGCAAATATTGAACCTGGGGTATGTTAAAATTTATACTATACACAATTAGGGCCCTTATTCTGCTATGATGCTTTAAGGCTGGGGCCCTACATAAGCTACTAGAATCTTTAATGTAGTTTTAGGATCATGTGCAGTTGTTTGTCCCATACATCCTCAGGTCCGGCTTTGCGTGGCACCACCATGCATGTTGGGCAAACACCAAGTGAAACCCATGACGTATTTGGTGCTACACCAGTCAATTATGTATACTGTCACGTGATACACTATTCTTGTCAAGACCTTCGGTACTTTTGATTAATAATCCTGAATAAAGCATTCATCTAGAACCAAGTTGAAAACTTGTTTATTTAGCTACATCTGCTAAGTAAGGTCACATGATGAGCTTTAACCACGGATGGCGGGGGTGCACATGGATAACATGTGCATGGCGACTAACCAAAGTCAGAATGCAAAAGCCCACAAGACCAGTTTAGGGAATTTGACCAAAATATATATAGTCAAATGATGATTCAGGAACAACATGAGAAATAGAGCCATAAATTTATATGGTTGAATATCCGTGCCTGTTGGATTAAACAATTCTGCATTGTTGGAAATTATTTTTCTGTTTAGTCAAACATATATATATATATATATATACCCTAACTACATCGGCGAAGGATAATTATGAAAATTTTGACTTCAGTTTGTCACGTCTGTACGTCTAATATTTGCTTCGTTGGTTTTGAAAGATAATCATTGTTATTGAATCCAAATCGATGTAAAATGAGAATACACATTGTAATTTTAATTGTAACAATTCATAATGATTGTGAAGATGATGCGATAAAAATGAGAATAACACATTGCAATTTTAATTGTAATTTTAGAATTATTTATTAAAAAAATTACACATTAAAAAAAAGAATCAAGACATATCAAACAAGATTTATTTTACATATAAAATTATTAATTTTGTTTTTATAAATTTATTAATAAACAATCTTTTGGGCAATCCAATTAGAGATGATTTTTGTGTAAAACCGTGTTTATCAAAAGACTTTTTTATGCTACATAAAAAAGATATATTTACATGTTTATCATAAATATTTAATCTATTTTTGTATCGAAGATACTCTAAGCTTGGTCAATAAATGAATAAGTCAAAACATGGGATCTAGACAGATGTGTTGACGAGTAGTAAACAAAAAGATAAAACCAAAAATGGCGCATTTGTAAAATAGTAGCTCAGTGGGAGATTACAGAATCATTTTCTGCAAGTATTTAGCCAACAAACTGTTTTCAACAAGAAAGGACATTGTTACCAAAAAAAAAAAAAAACGATTAAGAGGACATTAATTAATATTAACATTTTTGAGAACACTGATTTGCTACTTTTACTTTTCAAGGCGGATGTTTGTCCTGTCGAATTTAGAAGAGGGATATGATTAAAAATTTTTTATGCTATGTA